>JAUTBT010085313.1:0-11700 GCA_032361225.1 Lepetodrilus schrolli | reverse complement strand
TATACTTATATACATACTTATATATATACTTATATGCATACTTATATACATACTTATATATATATACTTATATACATACTTATAGATATATATAGGTACTGCCTCCGTGGTGTAATGGCTACAGTATCAGACTTAAGATCAGTATGGTTGAGACCTGTTGTTTGAGCCCTGGCCAAGTCGTACCAAAACACATTTTTTATTTCCCTGGGGTAAAGCAAGGACAAGTCAGTTTGGAGTTGGTGTGATTGGATACATACATTAGATATACCTATTTAACATATTACCGGCTACATTTGCAATGTGTTTTGTACTTCAGTATGATTGGCTATCCTTGTTCTAACTGCAGGAAATCTAACCTAGTTCAAGCACTGATTCAAACATATCTTGCATGTTTACATATTGTTCATGTGGAATCTCTGCACAATTAGTCTATACTTAGTAAGCACTGTTAGATAACCTTCGGCTCTAAAAGCTTTGTTTATACCATGTCATTTTCATTGCAGAAGTCCTGTAATTAAGTGTTTGTTTTCTAACTATAACTCGACAAAGATATAAAAAAATATATATATACATATTGGTCTAAAAGTTGTTTACCTATGATATCTTAATAAAATACACTTATTATTAAGTAAAGTATTCTGTAATAACATTAATTTATAAATAGTTTGTTTATGTCGTCAAGGAAAGTCAAATCACTGTCAGTAAGTATCGTTCTGACATTTATGTAATTAATGTTTTCTAGTAAATGAAGTAAATGGAATATGTTCTTGGACTATTCTTGTCATATGAAGTATTTATCAAATTAAAAAAGTTGTGCTTTTTTTCTTATAAAAATATATGAACATGATGAATGTTACATGTAGTCTTGTAGACATCTAAAGATTTTAGTACATCGTTAATAGAGAATGTCACGAGGATTTGTGTTAAGTCTACATTAGAACTGATTTGTTCATTGAGGACGTTGTGCAAAAAGATGGCACAGTCAGGAACAGTTGGAGATAAGTACACGTGCACCAGCATGCTGGGCGGCTGTGCTCCCAGAGTCCTCATCAAGGTTTGTGTACCTGGGTACAACAAGGTTACCGACAGTACTGTGTACCATTGTACCACTGACAATACTGTGTACCATTGTACCACTGACAAGACCGTGTACCATGGTACAACAAGGTTACCGACAGTACTGTGTACTATTGTACCACTGACAATACTGTGTACCATTGTACCACTGACAATACGTTGTACCATTGTACCACTGACAATAATGTGTACCATTGTACCACTGACAATACTGTGTACCATGGTACAACAAGGTTACCGACAGTACTGTGTACCATTGTACCACTGACAATACTGTGTACCATTGTACCACTGACAATACTGTGTACCATGGTACAACAAGGTTACTGACAGTACTGTGTACCATTGTACCACAAGGTCACTGACAATACTGTCAGATCACACATAGACTGGTACTGTATGATTGTTCTCTGATCCGTAATGTGTCAAGTGAACAACATGAAGACAAAAGGAAGCTATGATGATAATTTATTGGACAAAAATGTAAAATATACAATCATTGTTACAAATAACAGCCTATGTCAAATGAATGGGCATAATATTAACCTACATGATACATGATATGGCAAAACACATTATTTTGGGAACAAAAAGTCAATATGCATTTATTCATAACCATGGTAATATGAAATAAAAATAAACTTGTAGCAAAATTACAAAAGGATATTATGTTCTTACAGACACTTATTGTGGTATGTATGTGTAATTATCAGCCATGAAAACATCCATAAATAGAATATTTAAAAGAATTTCTCTGCTGCCAGGTGATAATAGATCTAGTTGGGGCGCAAAATGCAATATGTATCCATGTTCTGTTGGTCAGTATTATCTATAGTGGCCCCAGTCATGGATACATATTAGTTATATCGGACTGCCCACAAACACAAAACATGGTTTCTTCTTGCATGCCTCAGAAGCTTGAAATAAGTATTAAGTACTTTCAATCCTAATTAGAACCACATTGTTTTCATTCAGTATAAAAATCAGAATTCTTAAAATCAACGTAGAAATTTGTGACATTGACTATGGTAGTTGAGTAGCACATTTAGTGAATATTGCATCACAGAAGCACGTATATATTATGCCGAACAATGGGACTATGTAAACATCTGTGAGAACAAGGTGAGCTACAGCTGTGGTCAGGTGAGGTAACAAAGAAAAACAAACTGAAAGTAAATGTTTACTGTGATATTAATATAACAAGTGGAGTTGCACCAAAATAACAGCACTAAAATGAATTTATAGCGAGATTCAAATATCTATCGTTAGAATGTATGTCAGTAGTACCTTCACTACAACATTGACAGGAATCTATATATAGCACTCACTTTCACAGTGCTCAATCTCGTATTCTACGACATTGAAATGAATCTATATATAGCACTCACTGTCGTAGACTACAACGTTGACATGGACAGCTCCAACATGGAGTCGTGAACATCGTAATGCGGCCTTAATGCTGGGTCAGTCAGTGGAAGGTCAACTTAAATGCCATCCAATCGGCAGGAAACACAAGGTGCTTGCATACCACAAAATAAAACAAATAAACATCAAATGTATTGCACTGGCCACTGCATAAGAATACATACAATATTTGACAAGAGGATGCCTGGTGGGACATTCACAATATATATATTGATTGGAAGCAATTTGGGGGAATTCCTATCATTAAATGGGTGCTATACATAGCATGTAGATAACTGCATGAATTATTATAGTGAACACATGTGAAGAATGAGGAATACCTCTATTCTGCTATACATGGAAATTTCATTATTAAGTAAATAAATATTAGAGTATCATATAAGTGTTTCTATTTATAGAATGACAGCACAATTATAATACAATTCTATATCGGAGTGGTGTCAGAATACAACAATAAAATGACAAATGTAATGTTTGTAATGGTCAATTGATGGTCAGAGAAATGGCTGATGTAATGTTTGATGATAATAAGAGGTGATGAGTGAAGTCTCTCCTGCTGGCTGTTCAGAGCTACAGACACTCAACAGACACAATGTACCCTAGCTTAGTGTAACACCACCAAGCCGGGAACATTACAAGACAATGGAGGTCAACATGTTAAAATATTTAGTTTGATAACAGATAAAAAAAAAGAAATAGGCATACCATAAATTGAGATGCATCATTCTACAAAGGTAAAAACAACCCAAAAGTACAAAAATATATAAGAGGTTCAGTTATAGGACAGTACATAAATACAGGTAGGATATTTCAAATCAACAGTTACTCCACTTGTTTAGGACATAACGTTAAGTTACTCCACTTGTTTAGGACATAATGTTAGTTACTCCACTTGTTTAGGACATAATGTTAGTTACTCCACTTGTTTAGGACATAACGTTAAGTTACTCCACTTGTTTAGGACATAACGTTAAGTTACTCCACTTGTTTAGGACATAACGTTAAGTTACTCAACTTGTTTAGGACATAACGTTAAGTTACTCAACTTGTTTAGGACATAACGTTAAGTTACTCATCATCTTACAATAAATAACAATGTTGCTGGTTAATTTACATAAAACATCCTTCTAGCAAATGTTGCTGGTTAAACTTGTAAAAAGTAGTGTGTCTCATGATTAGCATGAACACACATTTTGATAAAACAGTCCAAATTACAATTCATTCGGTATTCCCCACAAAGTATGGGTAGATCTAATTGGTTTGTACACAATGCGGACATAAGTAAGCAAACTACGCGTTCACCCATCAACAATAACTTAAGTACAACAAAAGCTGTATATAATGACATAGTCGGACACACAGCCCACTGGGATACATAGACACACGAGATGTTACACCATACTGCCATAGCCAGACTGGAACTGTGTTTGACTACAAAGTAAACGTTTTGAGTTTTATTCCCACCAGGGCTGGTGTATTCAGTGGGAAAACATTTTAGTTAATGTGTAGCAGCTATGGCTACTGCTCGTCTTGTTTAACGTCACTGTGGGAATCTTTCACCCATGTGTGACTAATAACACGCATCACTGAAACACAGTTACTGTAGAGATCACTGAAACACATTTCAAGTTACTACATTATTATCGGTTTGCTACCGAATGTCTTAAATGAAGACAGTAATGAAGACAGTAATGAAGACAGTAATGAAGAAGACAGTAATGAAGACAGTAATGAAGTAATGAAGACAGTAATGAAGACAGTAATGAAGACAGTAATGAAGACAGTAATGAAGACAGTAATGAAGACAGTAATGAAGAGTAATGAAGACAGTAATGAAGACAGTAATGCGAGGTGAATAATACATAAATAATTTTTGACCGGATGACATCAGGAAATTAAGTCAAAGTGACCTTTAGTCAGGAGGGGTGTATTTTTAATGATTATCATTGCCAAGATCAGGACGGTGGATGCTGTACACTACATGGTCAGACAAACTCACCTGGACAAGAGACCAGTAGAAACAAAACAAAAATGACCATAAACAAACTGCGACAGTGTTCTTTGCATCAAAAATTGTGACTAGATTTTGGATGAACATTCTTCGATTTATACATATCTGAATTGAAACAATGCATTGCAGATAGAAATCATATAAATGATGATATAAAGCTCAGTTTTCAAATCATGAATTCAGATTAAACTAGGATTTCATGCCTGATAAATGTAAATGTAACAAGACTGGATGCTTCCTGTGAAGTGTGAGGGCAAATGTTAGAAGGTAAATATACAGCGATGTGTAGATACACAAATATATTAATAATATATGGATTTTCAATATGAACATCTGCTACTTTCAAGTCGATCAACACACATTCCAGCTTAGGATGTTTCTGTATAGAGAGTGTGTTCTGAAGCAGTAATGGACAGTGAAAACAATATTACTCCTGGGATACACAGACACGTATTGCTACAGCAGTGTCAAATACGACAGTGATGAGCTACAATGTATAGAAGGGAACAATAAAACTGGGATGAGAAGATGGCTGGCAAATCTAGCTGGGAGGTAGGCGACGGTGTTCATCACTGTTCATCACTGTTCATCACTGTTCATCACTGTCCGACTTGTACACAACATTGTCTCTGCCATCAAATCTCTGACTGAATCACATTGGGTACGAGGAATAAACTAATCAATATGTCGCTGTGCGCTTTGTATTTAAATTGGACTAGCAATAAAGAAACAATACTTTCTACTACTGACAGGATTACTAATAGATATAATTTATATTAATATTGTATAATAAGAGTGTAGTAGTTTTATTCTGGGAGATTCACATCGGTCTCGCTCAAAATGAATCTAAATTGAGTTTTTCAAATAGGCGTGTACAAGAAATGCATGTGTAATTGAAGTGGTGTGTGTACAGGAAGTTTAACAGACTGAGCAGATGTAAGCAAAATAGCACAGAAATTGCCGTGGTTGCTTCATACACACATCAACACACAAACACCCACATAGGGCCTCCACATCAACAACACCCACATAGGGCCTCCACATCAACAACACACCCACATAGGGCCTCTACTTATCAGTGACATTCTGCATGGAGTACTTGATTCACATAAGCACATGCAATACTCAACTCATTACAAGTATTTCTTACATGATACTATACTCAGACTATTAACTAGTGTGCTAGTCAACTAATATGATACTAATGATGTCATATGATAACGTATTTGGATGCGAGTATTCACGGTGTGATATATTCATATTATGATACTAAACTTGGATGTTGGTAAAATTTCAGACACCAATAATATCTTGTGTTGGTACTCGATTTAGCTGCTTTCTGTGGTTATGACAACCTCACAATAGAACTCGTTGCCTCTGAACTTATCTTGGGAAAATGTGAGTACTCACAGACCTGTTACTCAGAAGTTAGTGTGATATTTGACTTGAATATAAGTACCCATGATGTGTAAGCATCTGTGGAGGCCTTACATAACAAAATCCTAAATTCACAATGGTTTAGGAAGTCTCACTCTATATACAGTACAGTAGATTTCATTATACACATGTACAAATAAATACGTGTAAACATGAACATGAGACAGGAAGTTCATTATGAGAAGGAAATGGACGCCTGACTGTGAGAGTTGGTCCCGGAGTCTCCATGCACTCTCGCCCAGCGCGAGTCTGTCTCACATACGTCCTTATTGCAGATATCACAAAACAACACTTTTTAACATGACACACTAGACTGTAATGACCGGACGCGATAACATTGAATATAGATCACAGCTCACTGAGGAGATAGTAATGCATTAGAATTGTAGCAGTAGTGACAAGCACGAAAACACGTCCGATGTCGAGGTTGGGAGAGAAATGCCTGTGAAGTGGCACTGACGCAGTGTTTCCTGCAGACGCGGCTCACGAGGTGACATCTAACACTGACACGCAATTACTTGTACAGTGTGGCAGCGCATTGTGACAGGCCGTGCACACGTTGGCTCTGGGGGTGGTAGACCGTAGTGCTGTGGCGTCCACCCCTCCCAGTGTAGCAGTAGTGGGTGTCGTAATACTTTAGAAGCATGGTAATCAACATTTCTTAAACTACAACAAACATATATGTATTCAACATGGGTTACAACAGGTATTCATTTCACATGACTAGATATTTCTGAAATGCATTTAGGACTTCAAAGGTAACATGTACAATGTTCAATTTTGAATGAGTCGATGCAGAGCTATATGTCGATTGAACCATGCATGATGAAATATATCTCTAGACGGCTAGCTGTCTTAACACCTAAACATGCCAAGATCTTCAAGCTGTGACTCAGCTTACTATAATTTGTGGAGTGGGGTCCATTGTCCAACATAACATATCACATGGCTTCAATCCCCACCCATAAACAGGGCATTCCTTAATGAACAGGGCGTATACCCTGAACCCCACAATCAGCACTTTCCACCCTCACAATCACGGATCACCCACCCCATTCACACACAGGGCTTATCCCAATTTTCAGAAGCAGGGTTTACTCCCAACATCAAAAGTGGGGTCAACCCCCCCCACTCCACCCCCAACCCTTCCACATACACGACACCCCGACCCTCATCAGCAGGGTCTACTCCCACCCCCTACTTACACACAGAGTATCAATCCCCACTCTCGTACCCCTCGGGATCTGGCTGTAGACGTTGCACGTCTCGGCCGACCGCTACCATGGTTCTGACAATCTCACACCAGCGACGACATATTAGACATGGTACAGAAATAGGTCTGGGAGCCGACAGACTTCTCATTAATAGCACACCAAATATAGATAGTTTGGTCCAGGTCTCGCTGACCAATGTACGTTAGTCATCATCTGGAGTGCTTTTCGTATTCAATTTAGATACAAACTTCCATTAGAAATGTATCTGTCATGACCCATGACCTATGCCATAAAACACAATGCCTAATGTTAAATGCTACATCATATTATGCAATTGCAAATATACACAAGTAATGTTGCAACCTGAGGGATTCACACCATAGATGAGACAGGAACATTATACATTATATATCTTCTTGAACAGCAAAAGTTATTGTGTTTTATGGCTCCATCTTGTACCCAGCATTAAATGCCCTGAGCAATCCACGTATTTGAAATAATAAATACAAACAACTCCGTCCAGTCGTCGTACACGGAAATAACCATGGTTACAGACAGTCCTTTAAACGTCATGGGACCTCCTGTTTTAACTTCTTGATGGTGTTTTTCAATGCTTGTCTTTTGTTGCAGAACCACACTCTGATGACCTCTCGGTCATAATTAAGTTTTTCAGCTAATTCGGTCATTTCAGCACCTGGAAATAAACACATCATGTTGATGCCAACTGGAAATACATTAAAAAAATGCTGCTTTTTACAAGAGCAATGGACTTTTATTACATAAACACCTTGTAAACTATGCTAACTACACTTGTATTACTGTTGGAGTCGTTCATCGTGTTCAAGACAAAAGCTACATTGAAGAAAAGACTCATATATGGGAGACAACTCTTGCCCCATCAAGACACTGCTAGACAGTAATAAAGGCAAACGTACTTTGAAAGGGGCGATAAAAAGGACTAAATTATTATGGGTTTCCCAAGATAAATGCAATAATAGACAGAGATATTTGGTTGACTGAATTGGGGTTTAGAATATTTTACTTATCACGGCTTGTATTCTTTGAAGCTTCCATGTAAAATCTAATTTAATTAATAGATGGAAAATCACATTTCTGTTCCAAATTTTGGTTCAGTCACAACAATGTTTGAATAAGTTAGCTGTCTATAAGTTAGTTGTCTATAAGTTAGTTGTCTATAAGTTCGTTGTATATAAGTTAGCTGTCTATAAGAATGCCAAACTCCAGCACAAACCTGATGGGTGGGTGTTTCTTTCAAAGTACTGGTTCAGTATTTCCAGAGCTTGTGGTGTAAATGATGTACGACGTTTCCGTTTCTTGGACGGCTCGCTGCCAATGAAGTCTGTGAGATTCTGTACGCCATTCTTGTACCGTTCTTCTGCCTCCAACATCCACCGCTCCAACACCGGCTTGATTTTCTGGGCACTTTTAGGAGTAATATCCAACTTCTCAAACCTGAATCAACAAATGAAGGTCAAGAATATCCTAAATCTGCACTTGAAAAACTTCAGTAATTTCTTTCTCTGTTAATACCAGTAGAATAAAGAGAGAACAACACTGAAATACACACACGTGTACAGTCAGACTATCTGTGCACTCCATGATATCAGTGTTTGCACTGACACACAAGACCTGTATAACACACACACACACACACGCGCACACACGCATGCGCACACACACACACACACACACACACTCTCTCTCTCTCTCTCTCTCTCAAATGACTCCAAAAAGTATTGTAGTGTCAAAAATGATGCAAGACTAATAGATAGAAATGAAATTTGAATTGTAATTTTCTTTTCCTGTGTTGTGTTTTCCTGACAACTAACCTGCAGATAGCGGACTGACTGTACGCTGGTCCCTCCGTGGCACTCAGGGCCTGCCCGACCTGTGTCTGAGTCAGCCCTAGGGACAGACGGCGTATCTTGAACTGACGCGCAAACTCTTTAATCTCATCCAAGTTTATCCCGTCCACAGTCGTGCTCTCCGTGGAGTTGCCCACAGTGTCTGTAAAACAAAGGGGAATAACCCTGTGGTCTTGAACATTTATCACTGATTGAGACATCATATTATCTTGCAAAGTGAAAGCGAAAGAAATAACAACTAAACTAACAGCGAGTGCATGCAATGACCAAAAACCACAAGATAACAGTGCCTTGGTATCACTAACTTCGTAATTCTTATGGCTGTCTTAAAGTTGATATTAAAATTATGTTTATTTACTTCTATGTTTTTGCAATCTTTCCACTTTATTATTTGCATACAATTATGCTTATATTTAACTCATATTAAATTAAAATACTGATCAATCTGTTTCCTTTTAATCAATATTATCTTGACCATCAGCCTGTGGTAAGCAGTACAACTGGTTGGCTACATCTATCCACAAGCTGGCAATACAGTCAGCCACAGCCTAGAACAAGCCTGCTACACAGCCATGACGGCTCCAGCTTACCTGGCATCAGCTCGCTAATACTGGGCGGCAGGCCATTGGACGAGACTATGGACTTAGAGGCCGACAGGCTGAGCGGCACCGACACAACGTTCTTCTCTATAAACACGGTGCAGAAAAAATAGCAAAACTCAATATGGTCAACTCAGGCATAACTACGGAAATACGGGCGAAGAAGAAGAATATTAAACCAGGAACACCACAGCTACAACACCGGCCGTCACGTGTCAACACAACACCTCAGATTAACCTTAACATCTGGCAACATTGGGTTACTACGAAACAAAGGGGAAAAATATTGGTATCACAATATATTTGGCAAGGGGAATAATTTAGCACTACATGTATGTTAATAATCCAAATAATAATGCATGAAAAACAATTTTCTTCTAAAGCATTGTTCGTTTGTTGTGAGATGGGTTCCTATACCAGTCAACTTACACAATAAACCAGCACCAGATTTGTAATTAATGTTGTTGTGATCATGTTTTACATATTTTACAGCATGTTGCTAAATTGATGATTTTACTTCCTCTATGTAACAGTGATCTTACTTCCTCTATGTAACAGTGATCTTACTTCCTATATGTAACAGTGATTTTACTTCCTATGTAACAGTGATTTTACTTCCTCTATGTAACAGTGATCTTACTTCCTCTATGTAACAGTGATTTTACTTCCTCTATGTAACAGTGATCTTACTTCCTCTATGTAACATTGATCTTACTTCCTATATGTAACAGTGATCTTATTTCCTCTATGTAACAGTGATCTTACTTCCTCGATGTAACAGTTATCTTACTTCCTCTATGTAACAGGGATCTTACTTCCTCTATGTAACAATGATCTTACTTCCTATATGTAACAGTGATCTTACTTCCTCTATGTAACAGTGATCTTATTTCCTCTATGTAACAGTGATTTTACTTCCTCTATGTAACAATGATTGTATTTCCTCTATGTAACAATGATTGTATTTCCTCTAATGATTGTATTTCCTCTATGTAACAATGATTGTATTTCCTCTAATGATTGTATTTCCTCTATGTAACAATGATTTCGATTTCTTAATTATGAAGAAGCCAAGGATTTGTTTATTCAAGCAATAGTTGAATTTTGAAAACTGTTTTAGGTCTTCTCATCACCAATTAATATCAATAAACTACTGAAATATTCCTAGTTATTCATAGGACAAAACTATTAATACATGTATGAATACAACTAATAAAACACAGCCACATTTGGAAATATGACAGTGGAGAGTGGACTAATCAGAAAATTACAATTCTACCAAACTGGGAATATACTTATTTTTCAGTTCATGAATAAATAAAAACATATTCAGCGATTAATTAAGGTGTTTAAACTATCAAGATTGTTAGAATAAATGAGCTTTATAAACATTGAATTAGTGGCTGCAGACACACATAGCCCAAGTCAGATATACACAACACAGACGAGGAATGTGCACAAGTTAAAATAAACCAAAGATGTGCCATGTCATAACAAATGAGGAAGGAAATGTCGTCCAATGTTATCTTATTTACAAACTCACTTGGCAACAGTTGACTGACGGAAGGAGGAAGTCCATTGGATGTAACAGCAGAGTTAGTGGACAGAACAGCTGCACGTGCTGCATTGTGGACAGCGACGGAGTGCGCCGTGGACCCCGCCACTGCCTGTGTTAGCGTCTGCTGCAGCGAGGGTGACGATGATAGAGTGCTGTGATTGGTCAGATGGCTGGCGGCACCGGCAGTTGATTGGTGGGAAGTGGAATTGACCTGTGCCACGGAGACGGATGACAGCAGCTGGAAAACAGGAAACCATTTCAGTCAGACTTCCACAAACTGGAAACCATTTCTGTCAGACTTCCACAAACTGGAGACCATTTCAGTCAGACTTCCACAAACTGGAGACCATTTCAGTCAGACTTCCACAAACTGGAGACCATTTCAGTCAGACTTCCACAAACTGGAGACCATTTCAGTCAGACTTCCACAAACTGGAGACCATTTCAGTCAGACTTCCACAAACTGGAGACCATTTCAGTCAGACTTCCACAA
>JAUTBT010085312.1:0-11700 GCA_032361225.1 Lepetodrilus schrolli | reverse complement strand
TTTACTTCCTGTCATCATCACTGACTTTACCTGAACCTGCTGTGGGTGAACATTGCCAATTTACTTCCTGTCATCATCACTGACTTTACCTGAACCTGCTGTGGGTGAACATTGCCAATTTACTTCCTGTCATCATAACTGACTTATTGAGGAAATAAACACTTAAGATTTTATTAATCCTGATTGAATAAAAATTTTAACCAGGAGTATTTTGTCAGTGTACATGAGCACATTACCTATACTATTTGTTATGTAGCACAATACATACACCCTTTATCTAAAACTCTGATTATGATTTTATATATATGTTGGTTAGTAGAGCTTCAATGAGTCACTCACATATTTGGCACACCAAATATTGACTATTCACTAATTGTATTAATTATTCGGCATTCATATATTTTTATTTTTGCATATATATTTTTTAAAGTACAGTATAATACATGATTTTATATGACATACTGTAATTAGGCTAATAATTCAAATGCTAAAGATTAGAAGTGTGATCATCAACATTCTATCGGCAGAGAGGCATATCTATTTAGTTCAGTTTCTAAAATAGATGCCACAAGAACAGTTGTACTAAACTGGAGAATCCGTAGTCATTTGAATGGCTACTGGCTGGCTACTGGCTGGTAACATGCCCTGTCTGTACCAATTACTGGACTCGGAACCTTATCACAGAACTGTTTTTCTAAGACTTTGGAAAAAAATGCTTGTGAATAGGCCCATATGTGACATTGACAATTGTGATAAACATGTTTGTCATAGTTTAATATTTAGATACATAGTAATAATAACACTGTTTATGAGGTCAGATATGGTTGAACTGCTTCAATCTCTTGGTTACTATAGTCTAGATCTAGAACCACCATAAGCTGTGGCTATATCACCATGGCAATGTCCATCTCCAGTTGCTGTCTTATTGCCATTGTCAAAGTACAAATTACCATAGTACAATGTTCTTCTGTCTAGACCCATATTATAGAGTGCATGACATTTGTTTTTGTTTTCCTGTCTGTTTATGATTTCTACAACATCTGTCGGCTTGAATTTCTTCCATCTTATGTTTAGTTAATGGAAGTTCAATTGTAGTAATGATATGTTTAGCATTTCAATGATTTCATCGTTACCAGAAGTTATTTTCTTGAGAATGACATACAAATTAAATATTTCTATTAATATTGAGGCAAAAACTAATCGATTACCAGTTCGAAATCTTATAAACTTTAGAACTTATCACTTTTTCAAGCTAGTTGTTTACTTGGTATTAATTAGTTACTGACCATCCTGTGTTGGCATGTTCTTGGTTTTGCCAGGTTGTACTAGGTTGTACAAGGTTGTTCTGGCTTGTATATATTGTATTTAATCAGATTTACTGAGTTCTAGTTTACATTTTACTGTTTTTTGTTGTTGTACTAGGTGTCCTTTGGTGATTCTAGCCTGTGTACAATATCTATAGGATTGTACTAAGTTGTATTTATTGAGTTGTATTCTACTCTACTACAAGGATATATTGGGTTGTCTTGGGTTGTTCTTGGCTGTACTATGTTATATTGGGTTGTCTTGTGTTGTACTTGGCTGCACTATGTTATATTGGGTTGTCTTGTGTTGTACTTGGCTGTACTATGTTATATTGGGTTGTCTTGGGTTGTACTTGGCTGTACTATGTTGTATTGGGTTGTCTTGTGTTGTACTTGGCTGTACTATGTTATATTGGGTTGTCTTGGGTTGTACTAGGCTGTACTATGTTATATTGGGTTGTCTTGGGTTGTACTTGGCTGTACTATGTTATATTGGGTTGTACTTGGCTGTACTATGTTATATTGGGTTGTCTTGGGCTGTACTAGGCTGCACTATGTTATATTGGGTTGTCTTGGGTTGTACTACTTCATTGTTGACTGTGAGCTACTACTGGATGTTGAAGCTGCTGTACTGCACTCGGCCAGATTGATTATGCTAATCACCGGGGCTGATGTCAGTGGTGAGTGCGCTGTGAGACCTGTCAATACTTTCTCTGGCCAGATGAGTCAGTGGACTGGAGCTGGTGGACTGTGGAACTGGTACTAACACAAATGTATGCAGGGCATGAATAGACTCATCGCACTGCTGCTGAATTGGAACTAAGCACCAAATCTCCACAGCCACTGACATTCTCAGCATACAGTCGGCCCCGCCAAACATTCGGCTATAGCTCAGTTTGCATGTCGGAGGAAAGCAGAACACAGAGCACAGAATTTAATCGGACAAATTTTACCTTGTTTAGATTCTGCTTATGAAAACAGTGTATGGTAAAGGAAGGAGAAGATATGCATATTTTGCCAGTGTTCTATCTTGCAATTCTCCAAGCTGAGAATACAATCACTTAATTCCCAGGGAGATGGGGGGCCATGGGGTGTGGGATGTGTCTTCCCCTTCCCCCCTGTACTTTGAGCCCCCATGACATCCATTCTCACAGGGATCGGCTAAGAGTCAGGCAGTTAGCCGGACAGATCAAGTTCCTTTTTTTTCTGGAGTTCAGTTCCTGCAGAAGAAGCTAATATTTCTACTGCGTCCCAATGCTGGATGTGTGCTATTTTACATTTAATTCTTGGTTATCAGGAAGTTATCAGTTATACCTTGCCCGCATTCTGCATCTTCCAACAAGGTCCCTTTTTAACTTCTTCTGTTGAGCTTTTTTTTCTTCTGGACTCTCACACTCATCCTGGCCTCTGTTCACTCTCTTCCTTTCACTGTCTTTGCTTTTGTATACATTATATTTTTCTACATCTTCTTTCAACTACTTTCAGTGAATTCTTAACCGTTGTGTGATTGTCTTGGCCATTGCAATTCAGATAGTTCACACAGCCATTTAGGTCATTGTTCACTGAACAGCACAAATCTGAAACATGAATGTACTCACAGGTCTACTTCTTGTCTTAACTGAACCTTGGTTACAATTATTTCAACACATCGTTGTCTGAAGAATGCTGATTTGTAAATTCACCTTTGAGAACACATAGAATCTGGCAAAATCAGTTATTTATAGTTTAATCAATACTTTCTTATAACTTGAGACACCATAACAATTGCAGAAATATTCAGATTATAAACAAATTGATTTGATTTAAATATGTTTGCAAAAACATAATATCCACAATGCCAACTTTGTAGAATCTACAAAAGAAGGTTGTTGGACGTTTTTAAGGGCAGTTGGAAACACTCGCTGTAAGTTTATAAAATAAAATTATTTCAATACTTTTTTCAATACACAGGAAATTAAATATTAGAGAGATCTTTAGAACATATGATTATTTTTTGCCGTAATGTCCACAACACAATTTCTTCAATTCATTACTCAAGGGTAAAAAAGAAATGAGAAACCTTTTTGACAAAATAGGGGCCAGCAAATGTATTTGCTATTCAGTGTGCATATCTGAGCAGCTCAATTTGCTTTGTAAAATAATTTAAGTTGCCACCTACTCTACTGCTACCTACTTGTTATCTACTGTCACCTACTCTACTGCTACCTACTGGCACTGCAGAGCAGATCTACAGTGTGTCATTAGCCCAGTCTGTCAGGGCGGTCTCCAGGCAATGCCCCACACAGTCTGTGTGGGCGGAAACATACATTACAAACAGTTTTAGAAAGTGATGTAATGGCTGGCTGGGGCTGAGTGAAACTGACAGTCTTTTCCTGGTCAGACTTTTTCCTGACCTTAAGAAAATAATGACATGGCATAGCAGTAGGTCATGTCACATTGTATATGTCTACTACATCTCATATGTCTACTACATCTCATGTCTACTACATCTCACATGCATTGTAATCAGTTTGGAATGGCTAATAATACACCATACAGTATCCTTGAGCATCTAGCATGTTGAATTATCACGTTCTATTCTTTTTTATGTTTCTTTATCAATTTTATAAGAAAATTGCTATGGTTGCACATTTTATTAAGTAATAAACCTTCCATCTTCCAATTTAGTGAGACACTTGACACTCTGCATGTTTGTTTGAGAATCCATTATTACCGTGGGTAGATTTAATCCATGTTCTTAAAGCTGTAAAATGGTGGTGGTTTCCTAGGTTACTGCTCTCCATAGCAGCTTTGTTTACTGTTGCCATAGTTACTACAGTATTCATGTAATGCACGGTTGAGTGCACCTTCAAAGGTCAGTTTAATCTGGTCACATGTCCCAGTGATGTAGATGATCATTATACTCCTAACTGTGGTGTAGTTACAGCTAACTGTTGTGGTGTAGTTACAGCTAAAGTTACAGCTAACTGTTGTGGTGTAGTTACAGCTAACTGTTGTGGTGTAGTTACAGCTAACTGTTGTGGTGTAGTTACAGCTAACTGAGCTAACTGTTCTTCATTATCTTCGTCGCAAGTGGGTGAAAGATTCCCGCAGCGATGTTAAACTCTGTAATCTCTCGCTCTTCATAATCTACTGCTAACATGAATAAACTAATAGTTTTCAATTGTCCACAATAACATAAAGCAGTTGAATAATCAGACTATAATCGAACATCAGTGGGTTAACCCTTTAGCAACGTGACAATTGATTACGGGTTGTCACAATTGATTATTGGAAATAATGGAACTTTCTGATTATCATTTGTGAAACTGGGTTCACATATTATATTAAAATAGTTTTTAACATAATAAATGTTGATGTTCAAGATGTTATTCAGTGCACAGTCAACAATATAAACAGAATGTTGATAGACACCAACTGATCCGATTTCATGAACATGGCGGCTCCTGATGTCAGTCGGCTACTGACCAAGTTATGGATTTCTCAGCATTGCTGATCTGCCTGACATATTAATTGTTTGCCCACAGGTTAGAAGTACTTTAGCTTTTCAAAGTATTAAGACAATACAAATGAGAAATGCAGTTACTAACTTGAGCAAAAATTATTTGCCAGTATTGTTCAGTTTTTGATCATAGCACACTTCATAATTTGATTATGTTTTGTGGGTTATTAATCATGTTTGACACAGTTTTAAGAATGGATGGCATGCATTCTTTCAATAAATAGCTAATACATCGATTGTTTGGCAAGATGAGGCAAGATAGATCTATGTAGTGGTTATTGGCCAAAGAGTTTAGGCTAATTTTATTCCAGGGGATGACAGTCTTGGGCTTTCAAAGAAATAAACACTTTTCATGCTTTGAGGGAAACGTATATTAAACATTTGTGGATAAAGAAGCAGGGAATAAAGATATAACTGGTATTCAAGAAATGCATCAGGACATGCAAAACATGCTTTGAAAACATTACATTATTTAGCCTACTATTTTATTTATGCTAGACCTAACCAATTATGCAACCAATGATTGATCGGATCGGTCCGTCCAATATTGACCAATGATCGATTACGAAATCCCAACCGATTCCGAACACGTGACTATGAATAATATGATAACTGACTGTTTCAATTTTAATTGGTCAGACAGGTCATCTTATTCCAGATACTTTTCCTAAAATTTCAGATCTATTTATTGTTGACCATGCAACTGCGGCAGAAGACCGGAGACACGCCCCCTAGTGGCGGGAAGCTGTGCCGCAGGAAGGGAGGAGTCGTGCCCCCTAGTGGCGGGAAGCTGTGCCGCAGGAAGGGAGGCGACTCCTTGGCAACTCACTGTCTCACACGGAAACGTAATGTCAAGAGTGAGATCAGTGCTGCAGAGGTATGTCTGACACTGGATGGGAACCTGTAGTAACGTTAAATTTAAATTTTCTAGTAACAGTAAAACAACACTTTCACCTATGTCGATTAGACCTGCCTGTGTATATTTGTGTGGCAAGATGCACTCTGACATTCCTGAGGTAACGTTATGGCTGGTTTCTTGGTGTACTATTTACATGATCAGTGTTGATGTAATGTTTGTAGGGAGGTCGCGCCACACCCATGAAGAAGAAGAAGAGAGTTGAGAACGGGGTCAGTGAGACAGGAAGTAACGGAGTGGACAGCATGATCACGTCCACACCTCACCGCACCAAGTCTGGGCTCCGGAAGAAACGTAGGTCACCCCACCAACAATAACAATAATAATAATAATGTGCATATTTATAATATACCAAATCCACACTCGAAAGCATGATCATAGTGCTACATTGGATCAATGAGCTCATTTTCCTCAACTTCCTGGGGAGTATACATAAAGTCACAAGATATGATCAGTCACAATCATAATGTCACAGTCCAGTCTTGTGTTCACTTTCCAAATGTTTTACCTGATATCTCAGCAAAAAAATCACAAGTTGTAGGAGGCCAAAATAAAATATAGGCGTGTTTCCTGTAACATTGATTTTCAAAATAGGGTAGGTAGGGAAAACATTTTATTTAATGAAAACAGGTTATTGTGGAGAAAAAAATAGGTGAGGGAGTTTATTGTAACATTATATTTTTCAATAAACATTTGAAAATGATAAAATTCAAATTCAAGATATTCATTTGTTAAATTAAGTCCATCTTCGAAAAGTGTATGCTCACAACCTATAAGAATGACCATGGTAGACTGGGAACTATTTTAAGAAGAAAAATAAGTGAAACAAATTCTAATGGTACTACACCGGTAGACCTTATTTCACAGGGCATTAATACTATTGACACAACATGGCGACGATCAGGAAGCAACACTGCAACTGGTTTCTATCATTTCTCAGAGATGTTTCACAGTTTATTGTTGGTCCTTTGAAGCAATGAAGGTACATATATCCAAACAACTAAAAAGTTAATTTCTTTTTAAATGCCCAGGGTCGCATTCTTTTATTAGGTTCGGTCATGTTACCACAACTATTTCTCTGAGACACCTAATCATTCTTCAGCAGATCAAGGATATTCAAAGTAGCAAGTTTATTAATAGAAATGTTTGTCTTTACTTTATTTGTTACGAGGAAAACTACCTCAGGCCATAATAATTGAATTTGCCCGTTGCTATTATTGAATTAATATTTTCAAGTTTTGAAATTTAATTCTATATTTGATGAGTCGCATATTGGTGAACTATTCATGCAGCGACGACCATGTAAAGCAATAAATCAATCAATATATTTGATGAGAGGCAATCTTAATTAATTTGGCTGGCTCTTTCTATTTACATTGCAGTAAATAAAAAACAAAGATGTATTCCTACCAACATGAAATATAGATTATCATCAAGTATAGCTCGCTCCTGTGTAGTGGTACTTTCAAATGACACTGTTTCCTTGTTGCAGCCGTAGTCCGAGACCTGGACAACAGTCATGCCAAAGCCAAGCAGGACACTGGCAGCCCACCGCGAACTGCAGTTCTGGGCACCATATTCTCCCCTCTGTATCCAAACTACCCCCAGGACGGTACGTTGTCTCTCTCTGCTCGTCTCATCGTCATGGAATTCCAGTCTGCTCCATCGTGGCTGCAATTATATTGTCTCCCTTGGATTACTCATCTGAATAACGGTTGGATATCCTTCTATTTCAGATACAGAGGTGACACCGCCTAAACAAGAGTTAGAGGAGATCGCGAGGACGCTCATACTGGACCTTGCAGCTGCCGAGGGGCATGTCGATAGTGCTGGATCCAGTAAGTCAGATATCATTGCTAGTCATTGGATCCAAGAAGCCACATATTGCTAGTCGTTGTATTCAGTAGGTCAGATATTGCTAGTCAATGTATTCAGTAGGTCAGATATCAATTATCATTGCTAGTCATTGAATCCAGTAAGTCAGATATTGCTAGTCATTGGGTCCAGTAAATCCGATATCATTGCTAGCCATTGGGTCCATTAAGAGAGATATCATTGGTTCTTGCATTAGTACTTTATTATTCCCAACCAAATGCATAGCAGGTGGTGTGTACTGTACTGGACTACATCAGCTGAATGTTAACTACGTCTGTGTTTCCTGTGTGCAGGCAAGGAGAACGAGGACCCCCAGATTGACGGGGGTGTGGACTGCCGCGATGCCTTCCCCGTGGACAAGGTTGTGGAGGAGAACAACAACGCCGGCATGCTGGTGTACAACCCCACCGCCGTTGACTGCAACACCGTTGTGGAGGAGGCTCAGACCTCTGAGAACTACGAGTGGGAACAGGAGCCATACGACCCGTGAGTAGTCTGTGTGTGTAGTCTGTGTAGTCTGAGTATAGTGTGTGTATGTAGTCTGTGAGTAGTTTGTGTAATCTGTGAGTGGTCTGTGTGTGTGTGTGTGTAATCTGTGAGTAATCTGTAATCTGTGAGTAGTCTGTAGTCTGAGTATAGTGTGTGTGTGTGTGTAGTCTGTGAGTAGTCTGTGTAATCCGTGAGTAGTCTGTGTGTGGTCTGTGATTAGCATATGAGTAGTCTGTGGGATCTGTGAATAGTCTGGGTAGTCTGTGTGTGGTCTATGAATAGTCTGTGTGTGGTCAGTGTTGTGGGTAATCCGTGTGTCCTACTGTATGTAGTCTGTGTAGAAAAAGACACATTTTTCTCATGGAGGTTTAACTGACGTGAGAAGCATGTCCACATTATCATTTGTAAACATGTAATGTCAGTGTGTCAGGGGAGGTAACTGGTATTCTTGCTCTCCAGGTACATGATTATTCGCAGCCTGCCACCATTGACAGACGAACTGAGACGGAGGTCACCTGCTCTCCCCCTCAAAACCAGGAGCTCCCCAGAATTCTCATTAGTGCTAGACTTGGTATGTCTTTATTGTATATAACTAGCAATCCCCAGCCGTTGCCTCGTTATATACTACTCCAAACAAGTTAAGGGTCTACATATCTTAGATGTGCAAGTGTATTTTACAATAATACCATCGTAATGAATAGGAGAGCATTTTCACTGTTAAGGTATCAAACACTGTGTCTGACTAATGAACCAATGCCACAAACACTACTCAATGCCAATATTTTTGGTACCAATGGTCTTGCAAAAATTAACAAAATAACAAAAATTACCATAATTTGTTCTGTCCAATACTGCACCATCTTTTAAACAATGTTGTACTTGATCCACACATACCAATGTGTTTTGTAATAGAAATACACTTTACACAACATTTATATGCTGTATTATTAAATTTACAATACAATAAACTACTGACCTTTAACTTGTTTGGAGTAGTATACAAAAAGGAGAGTACAAGAGCATAGTTATGGCATCTAGTTCAAGAGAAAGATATATTTATGACAGTATTTATTATTATTTAACAATGAAATTAAAATAACTTTCACTATCGTTTCTTCACTGAGAATATATGTTCTACAAAACTGTCGATGTGTTTTGTAATTAAGTACATATTCTGATGATTGAATGGCCAGATATTACTATGTATGACCTGTGGCCTCAGTATCAGCCCTGGTTGTCTGGTGTTGCAGGACGAGACTCTGGTTCACTGTAGTCTGACTGAGCTGGAGGACGCCGCCTTCTCCTTCCCGGTCCTGTTCCAGGACATCACGTACCAGGTAAGTCGCATCCTCTCGCATGTCCTCCCTCTAGTGGTGTTCCATAATTGGTTGGTAATCCTTTAGCAACGCAACAATCGATTACGAGTTGTCACAATTGATTGTCGTGACTAATATTCTATAAATAGTTCATTTGAAATTTTCTTTTTTAAAACTTTCGGATTATCATAGAATAACATGTTATTGTGAAGCTGGATTCACACATTCTACTAAAATATGAATGTCGATGTTCGAGATGTCGTTCAGTACATTGACAATAGAAACAGAATGTTGAGAGAAACCAGCCAACATGGCGGCTCCCGATATCGGGCTACTGACAAAGTTAGGGATTTCTCAGAATTGCTGATGCACTTGATACATTAATTGTTTGCCCATAGGTTGGAAGTACTTTAGCTTTCCAAAGTATTAAGACAATACAAATGAGAAATGCAGTTACGAATGTGAGCGAAAAAAAAATATTGCCAGTGTTGTTCAGTTTTTCGATCATAACACACTTCATCATTTGATTACATTTAATGGGTTATTAATCATGTTAGACAGTTTTAAGAATGGATGGCATGCATTCTTACAATTTTTAGCTTGCACCTAACCGATTATGCAACAGATGATTGATCGTGTTGGGTCCATCCGATAGTAACCGATGATTAAATCTATAATCTCCTCTTCCTATCTTTCAGGTGTATGTGAGAACCCGCCCATTTTTCAGAGAATTTCTGGAGCGAGTGTCGAATCTATTTGAAGTGATTTTATTCACAGCCTCTAAGAAAGTTTATGCAGATAAGCTTATGAATCTGCTCGATCCGGATAAGAAGTTGATTAGGTACGTGCTAGTCAGGGGAAATAACTCATCCTGTAGTCAGGGGAAATAACTCATCCTGATAACAATGTGATTATATTGTAATTAAACAAATATAAAAAAAATTGGATAAAAAACAACGGTATAATGCAATTAAATATCATTAGCAACAATAATCTTTAAATAATTTAATACATTTCATCTCAAATAATTGTTGACTGATAAGAATTTGAAATAGAAATGATTATTTGGAAAAACCTATATACTTATATTTTTTTGGGGTCATATATTCCTGTAAGATTTTGTGTGTGTTTACAGGCATCGGTTGTTTCGTGAACACTGTGTGTGCATCAACGGCTACTACATCAAAGATTTGACCATCCTGGGTCGCGACCTGTCCAAAACCATCATCGTTGATAACTCGCCACAAGCCTTCGGGTACCAGGTAATCTACCAACATCTGATGCGCCTCTCTTTGATGTCTGCGTCTCACTTTGATCTCTGTGTCTCACTTTGATGTCTGTGTCTCACTTCAATGTTCGCCACAGGTAGATAATAATGATAATATAATAATAATATACACATTTATATGGTGCAAATATCCAGAATATCTGCTCAAATGCACTTTTGGAGAACATGAACAAAGATCTCTACAATATTAGGCTGCCACTGGTAGATAATGACTATAGTTGGTTGCTTGATTTGGGGTTTAAAGCCACTTTCAAGATTTGTTATCTCACATCATGGCATACTAGTCTGGATTTCCACCAGTTTTTATTGTGCTAGCTCACTTCGAATATCACATGCCGTAGGTAGAACACGGATACCCCACTCAGACACAGTATACTGACTCCGAGCTGACCAGTCCTTGCTTTACCCCTTTAATGATGGGCGCCAAGCTGTGGAACAACAAGTACCACCTTTTAACATCTGTTGGTATGACGGGACAGGGGATCGAACCTGCAACCTTCCGCACCCCGGCCGACGCTCTAACCATTACGCCATGGAGCCGGCAGTTAACTATAGAGATAGGCATGCACAGTGAGGCGACTAGTGCTGTGAAGACAAGGGCGTTAATTGTTGTCCTTGATAAACATTATAATTCACATATTAATTATTAGATTATTTCTTTGTATTATGATTGTTGTCTGAGATAATAAACATATCCTTCTGCTTCCAGCTTGACAACGGTATCCCTATTGAGAGCTGGTTTGTTGACCAGAGAGATGAAGAATTGTTGAAACTTGTCCCCTTTCTTGAAAGTTTAGTTGCCCTTGTAAGTATTGAAGTTAATTTCTACAACTTGGAAGTTGTGTGTGGGCAGGTGGCAGCGCAGTGATAGAACAATTGGACTTTGTAGGCAAAGGTTCCAGGTTCAAATCCCGCCCCGGGAGCCCGGCATTTATGTTCGCGAAAGTTACCTTTCTGACGCGATATTGATAGGATGCGATGTCTGTAGAATGGCAATGCAGTTATCATCC
>JAUTBT010085311.1:0-11700 GCA_032361225.1 Lepetodrilus schrolli | reverse complement strand
ATGGAATGTGCTTAATATTCGCGTCGACATTGAAGCATAACAAACTTTCCAAAGCAACTTCTCATCATATATGTATTAATAGTTTGATCAGCACTATTTCATGTTTTTGATCTGCACTATTGCATGTTTGATCCGCACTCATGTTATTGGGCTTTAAACACGTTACAATTGTTTCGTCCGCATTCGGGTTATTGTGCATTAACGTTACGTATCAGTGCAGTTAGTATGCGTAAACCTCAGTTTATTGTGCACTAACTCACGTTTGCTATACACTGGGTTTGCAGTACATTAATCCACTGAGGTATTGCGCATTAACGCCTGTTCGGCACTAATGTTATTGTGCATTAACGCTTAACTTCCGATTAACCAAAAACATCTGTGCCCACCAGGACGTACTACTCCAGAATACTAGGGGAACTACATCTGCTTCTTTGTCTCGCTGTCATTAGCTAAACATCTTAATCATTCATTCATGGAACTGTACACATTATATGCCATAAACAAACAAACCAAGCCAATTCCCTGGGTCATGGGGTAGAACTACGACAATATGTTCACTGCCGTTGCTTCCTAGCCTACGTGTTAAGCCCTGTGACATCTGCAGAATGACACAAGATATTCCTCCCATAATATTTGCCACATGGACAGAAACACTACGGGCGCGATCATGGCACCTTGTCGTACACCCCTCCGTAATGCCACGCAGACTTGGTTAATCCTCCCTAATACATAGAGACTTGTGGCTTTGGCGGACTGTCATGTAACGCAGCAGGGATACTTCTGGAATACTAGGATGGTAACCACGCGGACTCTATGAACGCCGAACAAAAGTGCGAGTACAAAGGTTATCGCGATCCGGGTGTGCATTCGAAATGTGACTTCGACTTTGATGTAATGATTGAAATTAGAAACAATAGCCCGTGTTGTTGTGACTGGAATGGTTGTGCAGGCGGAGAGCGAAGGCAAATGCACCATAAGTACTAAAACAACACAACTGTATCGCGATCGGGTAACTGATTCGTCCTGCCTAGCATACTGACACGTGGTCTTACAATACATGCACATGCATAAGTATATCATTTATTCTCTTGTTCCTAATTCTAGTATGGCTTATACGTGCATATCTTATTGCTTTGCTTTCAGAACGCACGCTAAGTCTTGAGTGAAGTGTTCATCTACCTTCACATTATCGTGTCTACCTTCAAGTGTCTACATGCGAAATGCCGATCGCGTAATGTGCACGTGAGACCATCCAGCGATGCAGAATATTTAATACGGATGTCATGCGATGTAAACCTCTGTTCTGTACTGTGTTCAGAGATAAATGCATTAGAGACTGTAACATTGATCTTGTTAGGTAAATATGGCACATGAACACTGACACACACGAGAGAGAAGCATGACCAACAGATGTGTGCTTTAAAGGCTTCACAATTACGATCAGGTTCTTTAAGCACAAAACCAGTCCAAGAAACCAGGATGTCCTTTACATGTACAGATTGACGTCAGAGAGGTATACATAGGTATACAGATGTATACACGGTATAGTTTGAAGGAAACGTAAAAGACAAGACATGGCAGTGAGGAGAGACTGTACATACTAAGTACCGTTATGTTGATAGCTCAGACATTCGCCACTGAGTATACCGTGTAATGCCTAGCGTGTGGTATAACGTCACTGAACCATGTGATATTTACGAATTATTTGCCGATGTTTACTAGCAATCTTGTACCGTTATTAAGATGTAAACAAATAAGCAGTTTCAGAATCACCGTATTTTGAACACCCCCCTCCACCCCCCCAAAAAATAATATTTTTTTAATAAACATTCCGAAAGGTATGCACAATTTGCTAATGCATACGTTCTGTTGAAACTTGTGATGATTAACACGTAATTATCGAAGATGGATGTTTGACAAAGAATATGGTGCCCAGAAATAATATTACAACTTCATCCGGGTACTTGCAATACTTGTTGTCCACAGTCTCTGTTCATACACGTGTCTGTACAGAGCATCCGCTGATGTGTACACACAGGCGGACCACTTCAAACACTCCTGTCAGTGTGCATTTGTATGTAAACGTGCACTGCTTGCATGTACATGATTGAATAGCCGCAATTACATCTACCAGTCAGATAGTTGTCTCCTGGTGGCAATTAGCTGTAGATATATTGGTCACCTTCGAGAAGGAAAACATTGATCCATTGATCGTGTAGTACTATAAAGATTTGAATATGCCTTGAGAAGTGTAATGGAATGGACGCATTATACAGCTATCGTGGCTACAGCCAATTTAATTATGATGATTATTATTATTGTTATTGAAAGTATTAACATTATGACTATTGTTATTATTGCAGTTATTATCATACTTATTATTATTACTATTACTGCTTGTATAATAGTAATAATAATATTAATAATTACAATAACAACAACAACAATAATAATAAATATTATTGATAAGAACGCACCTCTTTACTGTGCAGTGAGTACGCAAATAATTCTTCCAGGACATTCGTGTAATTTGACATTTGATCCGCATTGACAGCGGAGGGGTGAGAGGTCAACGTCTTCAGCTCCTCCAGCATATCTCCAGCGTTTGTTAATCCCAACTGTGGATTAATTAAATACAGGAAGTTATGTAATGATCATGGTATTGTGTCGTGTTAACAGTATCGTTGCATGCTTTGATACAGCATATGAATGAGAATTAAAAGGTGACCATTTAACACAATGCATTGGATCATGGCCAATCTAATTACCTGTGCATCCTCAAAGCGCTTACTATGATCATCAAAACAAAGTATGCTACTGAATGCAGGGTATTGAAGATAATGCACATTGGTGTAGTACCTTGTCCGAGGCACTAATTAATCATACATCAACTGCATCATTACTAGCACACTGTGGAAATAACATACCGATATGGCATAGTACATTCTGCACTGAAACCTAAACACGAACCATAACTCAATATGCCAATATTTGGAGGAATCACTGCCTTATGGAACAACATATGGATATCACTAATTCAACTATTACGGGTCAAAATTCCCCACAAAGGTTAACACTGACCTCTGGGCAGTTAGACGAGTCAACATCTTCCCACTCAGCTTTATTTTCCTTCAAACCCCTACAGCGCCTCACGGCCATCAGGGGTTCGCTTGGGTTCGGCTGATGCCCGCACAACACGAGGATCTTCCGGTCCCTCTGGGCTCGGGTCCACGTGTACCGACCTGTCCGGTCAAAGGTCACTTCCTCTGGGCATTCTATGGAAAGGAAACATAGATGTAGCTTATCATGTACATGAGCTAGTAAAGTTCGTCGAGTAAAGTTCATCTCGCCATAACACAGCTTTGTAATATACGTTCTAATTACAATTTGGCATAACACAGCATATCTCTTTTTGATTCACTAAAATACAAATTGGAAATAATATGCAATGGTAAGATAAGATTAGATTTGTATAAAGTCATTTGGGAATATTCTTTTGAGTTCATTCATGATCAAATATAAGCAAATCAGACACACATGACTGATGACTACATCCTCCTACACCCTCTCCGAGTACATGAAGTAGTCCCTATCAAATACCCCACACGAGACATTAATTTCTCTAGTATTTGACGGTCTTAGCATTACCAGATGTTGGTATTTGCAGCGTCTCTACGAACACATTGCCGACCTACTCCTGTTATTCAGAAGGATGTGCGAAAACCACACTCAGGCCTACGAGTTCTTTATAGTCGTGAGGATACTTCTGGTTTACGTTAGTAATCATCGCCTCGAATTACTGGGTTTACCCGAGCGGCGTGTAGCAATGATTTGTCATAGACCTATACCGGAATCTTGGGCCAAAGTCGTAACAATAAATAACCTTTACTATGAAGCAGCCTTTGTTGATACACGCTTCCTCTAGATCTGAAAGTCCATGCTCATACATAGAACAAACATCAGTTTATCAGTTAATTAACATCTAAACGCAACATTGCTCGATACTACTAATATACAAAACAACAACATTAGCGCCCCTTCCATTGGTGCTATTTTTTTCATAGACTAACTAATTATAGACTGCGTGTTACAGTCAATCTCTAAAATCAGGCAATGTGTAAAATGTTTAAAACGTTCAGTGACTTTCTTTCCACTCAGTCAATTATTGTAATGCCTGACATGATAAAATGACTCCCCTTATTTGACAGATTGGCTGGCGTGAGTTTGTTGAAAAAGAAAGGAAGATAATGTGTACATTTTTATAGGTATTCACACAATTCTGTGTTAATACATATAAAATATATATGCAATCCTGTGTGAATATCTACAAAAACTTACGCATTATCTTCAATTATTTTCATCAAACTCACGCCAGTCAATCTGGCAAATAAAGGCAGTCATTTCTATCATTTCAGGCTTGTTAAACATTGCTTGAATGAATTGAAATTCACTGAAAATTTAATACATTTGACACATTGCTTGATTTTAGACATTGACTGTAACATATATATATGAATGATTGAACTAATATTACTTGTAGAGGGAATAAGTGAGTTATTGCTTAATGTCACAGAGGGAATTTACTTGGAAAATACAGGTAGATTCCCATATACATAATATGTATACCATTGAGAAATATTTATTACCAGTTACATGTACATATACATAGTTGTATGGTGGACGGGTGGTAGCGCAATGGTAGAACGTTGGCCTTCGGAGGCAATGGCATCAAGGTTTGGTAAGGTTACCTTTCTAACGCGATATTGATAAGATGCGCTGTCTGTAGAGTGACAATGCAGATGTCATCCTTGGTCCGTCAGTACCAGCCAGTGCTCTAAGGTTTACTGCAACATCTAGCGATGCAGATGTTGTGGGTTTCCTCCTGCCCTAAAACTGACAATCTGTGATATAAGTGAAAGAATCTTGAAAGCGGCTCTAAACCACAATTTAAATAAAAGTTGTATTAGTATTTAGGCATACAATCTAATACTTAGTTAGTGCTACTATGACTGTGGGCAACATGGATTGAACAGCAGATGCATGTGTACAACAGCTCAAACAGATATGCCTGTTACTTTTCTTAGTGTAAGACCTCAGGTCATAATTCAAGTATATAATGCATAACAAAATGGGTATGAATAATAAGGAGCTGGATGAATAAAGTATAGCAGCAATTCTGTTTTTCCATTTTATTTGCCATTTTATTAGTTGTCTGGAAAACAATAGTCATACTTTGATGAACATTTAATAGATATTACTTGTTGTACAATAGTAATATAAAATATACATCCATGAATTCGGTCACTACCAGCATTCCAGAAGTGAGTATTTTAAGCCCTATAGATAGTGGCTTAGACATAAACAATCCATAATACAAGCACTACAGTTGAAAATTGTCAGACATGCTAGGAAGACTGAATGATATACAATGATAAATACTGTTTGAAATCAAGCACATTCAAGCCCAAATGAGATCAATGTCATTTTAAATAAAACTACACTAAGTAAACAATTAAGTAAACTGACACAAATGAAGATAGCAGTACATAAATACATGTATTGCACTTCCAATGAAACGTAATGATGAATATTGTCATGCAACCTAGGATTGTCAAATGCTTGTCAGTATGGCATTAAATTATTTCTTGGAATGTTTCCAACATAGATTTAGCCACATCCTGTTCAAGTGTTAGTATGAACTGCCTTGAACTTTGATATTTGCCAATCAAATATCATCTTGCCAAATCCTTTTTATACATTTGACTGTTACACACGTGTTACACATATGTGTGATCCTGTTCATTTGGTTTATGAATGCTCATTAAATTGTGTATCTCTCAGCTCCCTATTGTATTACACAAGAGGTCGTCAGTATACACACTTCAATGGGATGTCATTAGATCTTGCTATTGGAAAATAGGAGAAACGAACTAAGAATGGAATCAATTACAAACATGCCACACTGCGAACTTTTCCCAGTATACGGTAGATCGAGTTCCTTAATTATGACAATGATTATATATATTTATGAATTTCTTTGGTTTCACATATAATCTGCATGTACTAATTCTATATCATTATTGTGATGGATGATATGTATGGAATATTTTGACACATGTCAAATGCAACAAGATAATATTAAAAAAATATATATATATTATCCACAATTTCAGCAAATCAGCTCATAGACACAAAGGATGAAATTCAATTTGGACTATTTTTCACAATAATTATCTGATTTCAGTGATCTACTTATAATTGTAAAAGAACCTGCAACATGTACAACAACTGGGTTTTGTTCCCCAGAGTGTTGTGTTAATTATATAACCAGAGTGTTGTGTTAATTATATAACCATTAATTATATAACCAGAGTGTTGTGTTAATTATATAACCAGTGTTGTGTTAATTATATAACCAGAGTGTTGTGTTAATTATATAACCAGAGTATTGTGTTAATTATATAACCAATCTATTTCTGTGACGCTGCGAGGAAACTTACAATTAGCCGGACAGGTTCATGTAGCATGTACTAATATGACACCCTCTTCCTTGCCATAATAACTGACACACACCACTCACTAAGGCAACTTTCAATATACCTCCAGCAGCACCACGTTTGTATATGGGTTTGTATATGGAGTGGTCTCAATCTGTATATTTATGGACAAAAATATCCTTCATGTAGCCTGTTAATTAATCACTGTAGGATCAGCGGATGGATGGTTTAATATGTAATAGGAAATAGGAATTGGCACGGGATGTATAAAAACTTGCACTAATGGCCAATTAAAAGAGGTCAAGTCACATAATTCAGGTCACAGAGGTCAGGTTAAATGACCTGAGTTGTCACTGTCCGTTCCAATGAAAGAAAGACTTCATGATGTAGCAATATGCATTTCCTAAACAATTGTCATACTACATTCCAGTGCACTACTTATACTGGCTGAGGTATTGCATAATAAAAACCGGTTGTGGAGAAAGCATTATCGGGTAACGAATCCAGATATGTTATATATGTATTTGCGTTTACCTCATACTATGATGCCCCACTCTCAATGGATAAGTAAGATAAACAATAAACCAGCTCAGAGTTTCGAATATGCGTGCACATGTCAAAGGTCAAAGCACATTATAATAGCATAACTCTACTAAAATGCTCATCATAACCACCAGAATACAGTGGTTAAAACAAACATGTAATGCAAAATAGATGATAAACATACATTATTAGCGCTATAGCGCCTCGGACAGTTGCCATTCATGTGCTTTATACGCGTATTCGAAACTCAGAGCTGGCTTATCGTCATGAGTCCATGCATACTGCTGAACCCACGAGTCCACTACACCACTGATACTGCCAAGCTTTATGAATGAATTTCGCTTCGACATCATTCATAGCGGCAGTCTGATGCAATATGATATCTGTCTGCTCCAGTAGACTGTGAGCCAGCCGATCTCTCCTCCAGTATCATATATGGCAAGAATATTCAGCATGATATATACCACGAAGTTATCACATTGCTTGGAATTGAGATTGTCGTTATATCAGCAATTGTGACATGTCACCGGCACATCACAAGGTGCTGAGTTGAAAATCTGTCTCCGATTCATCGTCAGACAGGTCTAGCGGAGGACGGAATTCTCCGATGGAATCGTGCTCCAATAGTTCAGAGTCTGATATATGAGAGTCGCCCTCCACGAACTTGGCAAATCTGAAAGGAGAATAGATTCAAAGGCTCAAGTGACAGTTGTTTAGCTCACCTAGGTTTTAAGCAGAACATCTTAGTTCAAAAGAAAATAATTATGTAATTATGAATGAGTGATTATGGAGTTTAACTTCGCTGCGGGAATCTTTCACCCATTTGCGACGATGTGTAATTATAAAAGATCCCCATAAACTAATAAATTATTGTATGCATGAGGGTAAAAAATAAATAGGAAAAGCTATTCAATATTCATTTAAAACAAGAATTGGAATTTCTAAAAATATGATCATTTTCGTTTCCAAGGATGGTTTGGATCCCTGATACATGCAGGGCAACAGACAATATTGTGATTTCAGAGGAAAACAAATCTGGGTTCTGGAGGCTGCGTCAAGGGCAAATAATCAGCAGATTTCCATGGAAATTTGCCATGCCTGCTGGTAACTAGATCCCTGACATTGTATAAAGTAAGTCCCCAGATCCCTGATAACATGTGACATCGCAAATAAAGAAAAAATTATTAATAAAAAAAAATATAAAAAAAAATAATAAAATACAAAAAATATAATAATTAAAATGTGACATCATACCGACTAGGTTCCCGGATCCTGCTGATAATCCGCCAGGAATGGCAGTCAGGACTCTGACAGAAGGACCTCAGTTCCGCCAGGGCTTTCTGAGTCTCCAGGTGACCTTCCTGCATGTACTCATCCTCCGTCAACAGGCGGTACTTGGGCCGGAAAAACCTGTATCTGTTCCCAGTACGAGAATAACGTTAGAATCTATACTGTACACATCATACAAAGGGTTTTTTTTTAAACTGTATCTGTTCCAAGCAAGAGAATGGGTTAGAATCTAAGTCTGTACACATTGTTCCAAGTAAGAGAATGGGTTAGAATCTAGTATGTACACATCATACCGATTTTTTTTTTAAACTGTATCTGTTCCAAGTAAGAGAATGGGTTAGAATCTAGTATGTACACATCATACTGATTTGTTTTAAAAACTGTATCTGTTCCAAGTAAGAGAATGGGTTAGAATCTAGTATGTACACATCATACTGATTTTTTTTTAAAACTGTATCTGTTCCAAGTAAGAGAATGGGTTAGAATCTAAGTCTGTACACATTGTTCCAAGTAAGAGAATGGGTTAGAATCTAGTCTGTACACATCATACAGATTCAGAAAGTGTTAACAGCTTTGTAAAATGTTTGTATTTATTGTCGTGATACAAATTTGAAAATATTGAAAACCAGGTAGCTTGTTGCCCAATTTACTTGTGTAGACAAATCAAACGTACATGTATACTTTCAAGTAAAAATATGTTTGACCATGAAATATGTCAACAACCCGTGATGTATGCTTTAAACAGTTTTTGTTTTTTTTAAATTTCAATGTTAAAATGAAGAAATATGCATTCTTTGAATGGGTGCTATATCACGTATACAAATATGGTATTCATAACGAACAAATAAATAAACATAACATCCAGCATTGACTACGAAGTACTGGCAGTGGTTTCAGCTTTAAATGAAGCGGTCCATGTCTATGAGAAGCCTGTACCTGAGAGATCTCAAGCCTGTGATTAGTCTGGTGGGGAAGTTGTACACAGACAGGACTACGATGATGATGGCTATGGAGGCTTCTGGGATCTGGGACCCGAAGTAGATGAAGAGCATTCCAAAGACCTGCAGCGTCCAGCGCACCAGGTTCAGCGTGCGGGTGTCAGTGATTGGGCCGTATCTGTACACCACACAGAAGCTGATGAACCCCGACACCACCACGTAGCCTAGCGCCACCTGCCAGTGGTTCTGAAGGATGTCCTGCACGCTGTTCCCGACCTTCTGCAGGATGAACATGGAGGCCGAGCCACTTACTGCCAGCAGCACGTAGCCGAAGGTCTTCAGTTTCTGAAACACATTATATATACGATTAGCGGCGAGCTGGCCCCAATTTCTCGAAACAAACTTTGAGTTTAAGATTTTGTTCAGCTGAGATTTCTTCCATTGACTCAGTGCTATAACTTGAGTAAAATCTCAGCTGGGTTTGAGTTTTTACTCAAGTTACAGCAATGAGTTAATGGGAGAAGTCTCAATTGAGCAAAATCTTAAACTCAAGTTTGTTTCGAGAAATCGGGGCCTGATGATTATTGTTACAGGGTAAAAAATATTCCTTAAAAAAAGCGTTAACACTCCACACATTGGCCACAGTTTACAGGTAACACAAACAGGTAACACAAACTCCCTGTATCAGTGTAAATGTGACACAAACTCCCTGTTTCAGTGTAAATGTGACACAAACTCCCTGTATCAGTGTAAATGTGACACAAACTCCCTGTATCAGTGTATAGGTGACACAAACTCCCTGTATCAGTGTAAATGTGACACAAACTCCCTGCATTAGTGTACAGGTGACACAAACTCCCTGTATCAGTGTAAATGTGACACAAACTCCCTGTATCAGTGTATAGTTGACACAAACTCCCTGTATCAGTGTACAGGTGACACAAACTCCCTGTATCAGTGTAAATGTGACACAAACTCCCTGTATTAGTGTAAATGTGACACAAACTCCCTGTATCAGTGTAAATGTGACACAAACTCCCTGTATCAGTGTACAGGTGACACAAACTCCCTGTATCAGTGTACAGGTGACACAAACTCCCTGTATCAGTGTAAATGTGACACAAACTCCTTAAATTTCAATTCATTCAAGCAATGTTTAACAAACCTGAAATGACAAAAAGGACTGCCTTTATTTGACAGATTGACTGGCGTGAGTTTGAGTTTGATATTCACACAGGATTGCATATATTTTTATATGTATTAACACAGAATTGTGTGAATACCTATAAAAATGTACACACTATCTTCATTTTCTTTCAACAAACTCACTCCAGCAAATCTGTCAAGTAAGGGGGAAGTGGAAAGAAAGTCACTGATTTTAGAGATTTACTGTAACATACAGTATCTGGTGTAGTTTATCTTTTATTGCATACTAAATGACAACATTCATACGTTTGTCGTATGTAGTTTCTGATGTTAGTTTTCATTACAAAGGCGAAGAAACAGACCCTGCATATTCAATCTGATATTGGGGTTTATCATACTGAGAGAAATAGCCTATACCCTGCCAATGTCTACAGGCCCTACCATTGGAAAACTGGAAATTTATAGAATAAAAATATATAATAAGTAAAAGTATTACGATGGCCTTTTCAAAAAGAATTCTTGAACGCTACTATACAGTCTACTAGGGTGTCATTTTCATGAAACATTTTAAACAACTCTATATTACAGGATATAATTGAGAGACTACTGTTATATATTTAACAGGCCTAATGAATAAATAATCCAGTTAGCACTATACATCATAACTATATGTACACGATTTGATTTGAATGAACATTAATAAATTAAAAGAACGTGTATGCCGTTCTTATTAATTGTTCTGTTCACATTGTCAAGTCGTCATAGGATCTACTTCTTATAATAATTTATTCACTAGTGAGTATCGTCAGACAGATCTATATCTCATGTTATATGCCACTGGAAAGCTGGAAGTGTGTAGAATAAGAATGTATGTAGTAAAAGGATTCTGATGGAAGTATTAGTTTAAAATTTGATTTCAAGTGCTATACTAATGTCATGGCCATAGCTAACTTTTTTTTCCTTGGGGGCAAAATATTCTGGGAAAAATCTGGGGAAATTGGGAGCTCATAGATGTCATAGTCTGTATTATTTGGGTAAGCATTAGTAGTAGGCCTACATTTATAATATGATGTCCCAATTATGAAATTCAATGGGTTTTTTTTCTTCTTTTCAACTTTTGTTCCTATATTTGAATAAACCATCATTTTGTAAATTTTGTTTTCGATCGTTAGTATGACTTCTACTTCGAAATGTATATATGGTTTTAGAAGCCAAAGTTCCATACTGCTTAATAAATTAAAACACCTTATGATTATTGAGTCTCTAACGGATTAGTTTAAATAAAC
>JAUTBT010085310.1:0-11701 GCA_032361225.1 Lepetodrilus schrolli | reverse complement strand
ATAAAGGTAGTCGCAGTCAGTTTTCTTATATCTGTATGCTTTCTGTCAGGTTATATAGTATTACGTGTATTCAACATCCCCGGTCAATGTACCTCATTCCATTCATATACGTCATGACGTACCTCAGACCTCGTGTAATTTCGAGCGTGGATTTGGCGCAATATAAATGTTCACATTATTATTATTATTACTACCACTGCTACTACTGCTACTACTACTACTGCTACTACTACTACTACTACTACTACTACTACCACTATTACTACTGCTACTACTACTACTACTACTACTGCTACTGCTACTGCTGCTGCTGCTACTACTACTACTACATTATCTGCGACATTTGCACATAATAGCGCTACGTCAACTTCCTGGAAAGCCATCTGCTGATCAGTTGATGAGGCAATATGATAAGAGGCCATTGTGAATGAAAATTCTGATTGTAGGATATGCACAAGTCGGTTTAATATAGTGTAAGGGTAATTACAAGTATATCACATCACTAATGCAAATAAACTGACCATCAGCGTGCGTAGACGTATTACATCCACAGATAGAGCAACACCAACTGCACATCAGAAGATTTAGATAATACAGTGTACTATCAGCAAGTGCCGCAAATCGGTACATGGGCTAAATTATACTCTCTGCAAAAGGAAACACATAGTTGTATTTTCCTTTATAACTTCTGTATTTTAAGAGAACCTATTGGCCGAATATTAAAGCCTAAATACCACATGGTGACTGGAATATGTCCGATCAGGATAACATGTCATCACACGGTGGGGTTGATGCCAATAACTGATGTGACCGCCACGGGTTTGGATAACTGCTGTTCACCTTCTGCTCATTGACTGTAGAAGTCTCTGTATGCTAGTTCGTAGTATTCTTGCCCATTCATGCTGCAATGCCTGCCAAGCAATCGACGCGTTTCAGATCGCGGTGGAAGTTGTCGCAATCGCCGATCAAGTTAATTCCAAAGATGCTCACTTGGGTTCAAATTTGGCGACTTGGACGGCCATGGCAGCACATTGATGTTCTGGGTCCCTAGAAAATCCATGGTGACACGTGCAGTACGAGGCCTGGCATTATCCTTGCTAGAACATTTCTCTCTGAACAGTCTATAACTGGAAAAGGGTGACGTTGGAGAATGTCCTTGTACGTGTACCAGATTTGTTCTACGGGCGTAGGATATGGCAGCCCAAATCATGATACTGCCCCCACCAAATCTATCAACTTCAACGTCGCAATTTCGGACACGCCTGTGTATATGCGTTTTTACACCTCTTCTGTACAACAGAAAACGTGACTCGTCGCTGAACCAAACACGTCGTCGATTTCTCAGATTCCAAATATTTTGAAGGTTGACAAACCATCGAACACGTTTAAACGTCGGTGATGACGTCTCAATTTGGGACCGAAATATGGCCTTCTTGCTCGTATCCAGTACTGACGAAGTCGGTTGCGTATTGTCTGCACAGACACTCTTCGTAGACCAGGTACATTACCAGCAGTTTCTGTTGCTGTTACAGTCCGATGACGTAGGTGCAATACCCGGATGTACATATCCTGAGCTGCAGTAGCGACATGTGGTCTACGATCTCGTGATCGATCCATGTTGTCGATATCGTTACCAAAGACGTGCAATTGTGCTTTGGTGGACGCTATATTGACAGGCAACTGCTGACTGAGACTCACCGGCCACCAAACTTGAGATAACAATGTACCAATCTTGGTGACACAGCAGTTTACTACATATATTGTATGCCTGCATACCCATGTAAATAAAGGTTCACATAGTTACCAAGAACTCCAAGCTGTTGACAAATGGACGGCTTCTTACTATATAAGAAGCGTCAACGATGCGCACGTTTGTCATCTGCTATTTTGAATTTCCGTATTCACTATTATTTCGCTCATTTCACGGCTTGTAAGTTTACGGCAGGATGGGACCTGCAATACCTGTGGCGCTGTGTTTCAATAAACATGCGATTACCAACTGGTACTGTCGAACCAAGGATAACTACACTACACCATACTGCCATAAAAGGAGCTAGAGGTTATTATTCGAATGCCCATTTCATCCTACCGGGTACCCATTCTCCGCTGAACAATATGACGTCGGAAAACAATAGCTTTCGCGAACATTGATGCCAGGTCGCCGGTGCAGACTCACGAAAGGGTGACGATAGAGCTCAAGACGAGAGTTGTTCACGGAGCCTATGCAAGAATAAACGCAATGTAATGGCACTGCAAGTTAATCATAATCACTTTAGTAAAATAAGTTAATATTTGAACCATACTCAGAACATTAAAAGTTAATATATGCAATAAATTCACATGTTGACAATGATGTCTGATTTCACATGTCGATATTTATCACAGCGAATATATTTCCAATAGAGATTGATGTGAAATTGATGCCACGACGTCGAGGCTGTTGCTTTGATATGAATATGGGTTGTGGTTTTAATGATGTTAGAATGCATAAACGCAATGAAAACAGGTGTCGGGCTACGTAACTCTTATCTGCTCAAATTCACATTCGAACTGTTGATATTTTCTCGGAAAAAAAAGCACGCAGTATGAGTCAATATGGATTAACTATACACAAGTGTGTGTGCTCTATTGCAGGCTAATTGCTTTCCAAGTACTGTCATACTGGTTTTCAGATTAACCTATTGAATTTGTAACTTGATGTCAAAATACGCAATTATGCCTTTTTATGTTATTCTTTTGAAGTGAAGTAGGTTTTTGGTAATTTCAACTTCGTACATGGAAGTGTTGTTCTCTCTCACAAAAACATCATCCAGGTATAAAATAAACATCAATATTAATTAAGCAATTACAAAAATATGTATATTTCTTTTCAGTATCACTTTGTCACACATAGAATAGATTATATTGAAATACAAGTATTATATGTACACTGGTAGTCTCCTGTGACCGTTGAGCTTTGAGCATGTGGATATGACGCATTATAAATATCCATTATTATTATTATTATTATTATTATTATTTTATTATTATTAAATAACTATTTACTATGTATTATTATTACATTGTATTATTGCTATTATTTAGTATTTGATTTGTATTGGTGTTATTATTATTATAATTATTGTTATTATCATTATTATTATTATTATTAGTAGTAATGGTAGTAGTAGTAGTAATAGTAGTAGTAGTAGTGGAAGAGTAGTAGTAGTAGTAATAGTAGTAGTAGTAGTAGTAGTAGTAGTAGTAGTAGTAGTAGTAGAATAGTAGTAGTATAACTAAAGTTCGTGTATGAATCCCGCGTTTGAGTATTCTCATGGGTTAAGACATATTTCACAAGGACATGAGGGTGTCATATTAGGATACAATTTCTGTAGCGTAGCCTACATCCTTTGATTATCAGTAACAGCATTCAAGACATGTGGTTCTTTTCTATCGTAATTTTACATTAATTAAATATGAATTATTCAAGAATTGTATTGCGGTGTGTCATCGCCAATCGCCTAGACATGCATTTATAAGCACCATAGAAAGATATGCCATGATTAATATGCTAATTATTAATAACATGGCAGGTAGAGATCAAACCCGCAAGAAAGTAGAACATGTAATTTATGTAACGCCTGCAGTCGGAGATGAATTCCATTACTTATTTAAATGCGAATATTTTACTTATCATAGATCACTAGCAATTCCTGAAAATCTTCGAAAATTCCCAAACCTACTCACATTTAAAGGCATCTTACTGACTAAGAAAGTTAATGAACTAAAATTCTTTGGAATAATATTTAATGCCTTAAATAGACAAAAGTAAAATATACAATATAAATGTAATAGTACGCATATACGGATGCATGCATAATGTACATCCACCTTATTTATTTATGTATGTATGCATATTTATGTAGTTACACGTGACCATGTTATTTTGAAATGTTATGTATTATTAGTATGTATGTTCTCTTGTGCCACCGTGGGTGGTGGAGAATAAAGATTGACTTGACTTGACTTGAGTTAGTATACGTCTATAAATAACAGTTCTAAATGCAATTAAAATAACTTTCAAAGTAAACATTAATATTGAATTAGTCTGCGAGTGAAGGAAATTCACAAGACAGGATTTACGATAAAAATAGTAACAGTTACCACAAATACATTTGTATATCTGATATTTGTTTTAACAGGTTTTTACTATGGTAACGCTTTCTAGCGTGGAATTGGTGCAATATTTATTATTATAATGTAAACATTTATATTGAGCCAAATCTACGCTCTAAGGCATGCTCAGAGCGCTACATTATTATCCCGGTCAATGGATCGGTATGCTCTCAGTTACCTTCTCAACTCCCTGGGAAGTATCCAACATTATAATTAATAGGTTTATTATTTTAAAAGCAGTATCGTATATGTTAAAATGATATATATTTGGTAAAAATATTTCGCACCCGTCTGTCATATCGTTCTTATTGTAACAGATTATTCCAGTTAGCGTGCTTCAAGCCTGTATATCGACATACAACTGATAACATATTAATAAATATTAATAATTTTTAAAAAAGACCAAGAATCTCTCGATTAATAATATCCAACTAAAGTAGGTTAATTTTAGAACCAGTATTGCTAAAAAAAACATTAATCATTGAATACTTCAAAGTGAAAATATATAATGCGCTGCAGTTGAATATAGAAGTAGATAGGAACGGGCAAGAAATGAGACACGTGGAGATTACTGGAGGACAAATGTGTCGATAGTCTATAGGATACTATGCATCAAGGAACCATTAAGCGAATTACATTTTGTCTGCTTCAGCTGTCCATCTATAAGTCTATAGATGGGTATTGATGGTGTATAAATAGGTATAATTTCGTTTCAAGTCGTTTCATGAACCCAAACACATAAAGCGGTTAAATGTGTCACACCTGAAAATATATGTAACATACAAAAGAGTGATCATGACCGTTTTACACATTAGATAGGGTCGACATGATTGAAGTAACATTGGGTCGACATGATTGAAGTAACATAGGGTCGATATGAATGTAGTAACGTAGGGTCGATATGATTGAAGTAACATAGGGTCGATATGATTGAAGTAACATAGGGTCGATATGATTGAAGTAACATAGGGTCGATATGAATGTAATAACATAGGGTCGATATGATTGAAGTAACATAGGGTCGATATGATTGAAGTAACATACATGTACATGTAGGATATATTTGATGGAAATAATTTGTATATATTCGTATATATTCGTATATATAAATATTACGCAGGTACAGTGGAACTAGCCAAAGCACTCTCTGAGTATACCTTTAGAGGAATTCCTCGACACCTGGTCAGGATTATTCACTATTCCAGAAAGTCCTATATATGTCACTCGTACTATTGAAGTCCCCATTGACGATCCTGCTGTCTATGTTCAAGCGAATGTACAACACACACGATTCCACTGAGGCTGACTGTATGTAGATTACCTGATAATAATATACATAGGATGAAGAATTATCAATAGAAAGGGTGACGGTGTCTGGGTCAAGATCTTGTATCTTCTCTGATATATCTTGTGTGTCTGTCCACTAACATCCGCGTATAATTCATATATTGAATATAGTATTCTCACCTATTACCACCATGCATAGGAATATACAACTTCAATTAGGGAGTGTGGAATATTTGAAACATGCTTTGAAAATAGCGATTGTTGCGTTTGATTTAATTCGGTCAATTTTTTTATTTGGACATATCGTAATCTAGGCTTACAATCAGTGATAGGATTGTTCTGAATCCAATGGATAAAGTATACAGGTATATTGTACTAACTTGTACCACAATCATGCAGCTCAATATATTTGATACTTACAGTGTGAGTTAACAAAACAACACTAAACTATCTATCTATACTACTCAAAAAATGAAACGCAAGGGCAATTTTATGAGATGGAATTAACCATCAATTACTTAAACAAATAGAATCACAAGAGAACATACAAACAAATTATGATGGAGGTGTACGTGCCTTCAAAATGTGAATATTTTATCAATGTCACCAAATGTCAATACTGTATATGGTTTGGCTACCATCAGTATTTAGACTCTCTTGGCACCACCTGCCAATGGAGTCAATGACATTTCAAAGTCCAGCATGGGAATTGTTTGTTCACTCATCCGAGAAGACGCGTGCAAGTAATTGTAACGTCTGCGGCTGACGGTAACGTTGACCCAAGCGTCAATCCATCTCGCATGGTAAATGTTCTATTTGATTGATTTCTGATGATTTGTAATGCCATCGAAGAACCTGTACGTTGTTATTGTGAAGTCATCTTACAATCAAGCGTAATGTATGGTGTCTGGCATATCCATGCTGGAAAATGGCGTTGCCGTTCATCATTAATTGATTGAACAATCGTGTTAATTTATCCCTATTTTAACTAGATTGATTTTCCCAGTATGCAATATGTCTGTCCATACCATAACGATGTCCCCTCCAAATCTGTCGACCGTCATGACTTAGTTGGCAGCAAAACGTTCACGACGATGTGGGTATGCTCTGGTCCTATTTTCAACTGGATTCGACAGAAAACACGATGTTGATGCTAAACAAAACTGGTCTACATTGATGATTAGGCGCCATTCTAATGACCTGACACAATAACGCCGATCGTTGTCAGTGTCTCGCCATCAAAATAACGGCCACGAACAGGCAGTCTGGCTCTAAGACCATCCTCTCTAAGTCAGTCCCACACAACTTAAGCCAGTAGCAGACTATGAAATGAGCTCTGCGGGTTTTCACGACTGCGAGATATTTTATGTCGCAGAGCTCCTAAACTACTGCGCGCTAGTGTGCTACAGACCGCACAGCCACCAGAACTATGCAGTGTATTACTTGCAACGAGTTACTACCCTTTTTGGTCGTGGGGGCTGCCATTTTAAAGTCACGTAAACAAGAGAAGGGATTTGATTGGATGAGCACCAATATATCTCGCAGAGATACCAAATCGACTGCGCGGTGTGTAGCAGACTAGCGTACACTACTGCGACAGTCCGCGCAGTTGTAAACCGCTCCGCGGAATATCAGACAAGTTTGATTTTGGAAATCGTCTCGGCGAGATACCGTAGCAGACTACGATTTCAACTCGCTGAGATGGTGCGCAGAGCTGGCTCGCCGAGAGTTACGTATAGTCTGCTACCGGTTTTATCAACTGCTCGACGTTCCCCTATACTGCATGAGTTAGTGGACGCTATTGTAGGCATACGACGTGAGGTACGTGCCATGATGTAACTATCATTAGCTGTGGCTGTAGTTCTTGGTCTACCGGAAGTGGGATTGTAACGTCTTGGTTTTTGTTGGTGGTAACGGTGCCAAAGTCTTGAGATGGTTCTCTGGTGGGCATTTAATGTATTGTCAACCACACATTGCGAAACGCCAGTTTGCAATGGCCTATAAACAATGTTATTTTGAGCGTCGGGTAGTCTAGGCATATTTCGAAGTAAAGTGTAGATAGAACAGTAAGCGTTATGAATTGTACAATAACAGTTTTGAAGCCCTATATATTCGCATAGCATGTGCATTTTAGGCAAGAGAAAAACGTGAAAATGTTGGTACTTTAACGTCACATGTTACGTTATGTATTTTTGTATTACGTGTATCATGCATTTTTCTTTATATATATGCTTGCACTTGTGTTTATCGGTAATGCGAATATTTGACTTTAAATATGTATTGCTTTTCCTTGTTTTTGAGTAGTATACAAATCTACAGGTATACACTATAAACGTGGAACCTGCACTTGTGTTTATCGGTAATGCGAATATTTGACTTTAAATATGTATTGCGTTTCCTTTTTTTGAGTAGTATACAAATCTACAGGTATGCACTATAAACGTGGAACCTGTATGGTTCTATTATTATACCACTCATTAAAGGTGGGATCTCTTTATATATGGTTCTATTATTATTTCACTCCTGATTGTAATATCAAAGCGATGAATCATAAATTACAACTCTTCGTACGTTATAATAAATAAACAAACAATATGTTATAGTATTACTGATACCCGATAAAAAAATAAAATAAAAAAAATATATATATATATATATATTGTCGACTATAAAGCAATAAAACAAACAACTATTTTCTGTCGTCATTGAAATACAATAATGCGAACGAGATGAGGATGAGATACTCTCGGGAAGCGAATCATACAGAGCTGCTGTCACTGGACTGTGAAAGTAGTATTTGACAGTTGAGCAAATATTTGTTTCATGAGATTAATAGAACATCAATGTATCAAACTGTAGACATTATATTTTGTGCGAATAAAAACATCGATAGTTTTACAAATATCGTGTGCGTATATATACTGTCAGATAGGTAGAGTAACAACGTCCATGTACTTAGCAGTACAGTGGGTAGGGATTTGGCTTATGCAACAGGTATATATTGTTTCGAAATTACCTTGGTGATGGGGCAACGGTTTCACTTTAGTGCTGGTTCAGCTACAGGGAATATCAGGATACAATGCACAAACTATAGTATGTATTGCACTTAAATATAGTTATAGTAGGCATCGAAGCTTGACCAATACGTATAGATACGTTAACATAGTGCTTTGGAAACATCTGCAGTTCTTCAGTGGTCAAATTATTAGGGATCCATAGCATGCCGGTATGTATACCTTTCTGTATAGACAAATGAACATAAAGTGTATTTTAGAAATAGCTGCTCTTTTGGTGTGATTGATGGGGTGTGGAGGTTTGGGGTGTGTCTGAAGGGGTGAATCGCTTCCCTCTTTCGCTTGACCCCCAGTTTCGATGCCCTTGAGTTATCACCTTGAGTTCATTTGCTCTGTACGTAAACAGATCTCAGCAATATCAATGAAATGCTGGAGGGGGGAATGGATTACGCCCATGTGTGTGGCAACCACAGTAACAAATGTCTTGCTTTCATTCAAGACATGATCTTCCATTATCACATAAACCCCCTCTACCCCCTACCTGCACCGTTTTCTTGTTTAAGCATTGAGTGAAAGGTGACTTGAACATTAATTGTCTCTTCGTATGTTAGCTCAGGGCTTATGCGAACGTTGACCAGGGATACATTTCACCTCTGGCCCATCACGTTGGCAGTACGACAGTTTCCTCCACCAAATTAAGCTCGATGTTGTCAATATAGGTTTAAAGGCGCAGAAATGCATCTTTCTTGCCATGCGGGTGATTAACGGACAACATTTTTCTAAATTAAGTATTTAGGCGTCTGGATCACAAAGAGAGAGAACGTGTGTATGTTGACGATAAACCCAGACTCACGGGAATATCGATCCCAGGAGTAAATGTCGAAGAAGAAAGGGGGGAAAAAACGCTTCCAAAGAGAGCTATTTAAGACACATCTTTCAATTTAGTAAATAACTTGTATTTGCCGTTGTCTTTAGACCGATATTTTCATACTTCCTACTGCGCGATTCTCCTAATCTAGTATTGAAACACCTTTAATGGCTAATACAGAAGACCTCAGGCTCCATCTACGATAGATCATCCATGCCATATAAATCAGTGATCTCTCACACGGAGAGTCGTGCAGAGCTTGCTGGAATCAGTTGTTAGGTAAGCTATATCAGCCAGTATTGGTCTTCGTTTGTTTAGGTGACATACCACAGTTTGTCTTTTTTCCTTCTCATTTATCATGTAAAATAGGTTAGTTTGAACGTCTGCTGATGGAAAACTTAAATATCAATCTGTAATAGGCTTATATTCCCTTGTACAGAAGGGCTCCCTGATGTATATAGACAGATAAAGGCTATACACAAAAAAATGGCATATACATTATGTCAGGAATTGGTAAAATGCAATCAAAATCAGGCACTATATATGAACAAGAACATATGGCTGAAATGTAGCGACATTGACCTGACCAACTCGCATTGAATGATGCCTACTACCTCCGGGTAGAGAGAGTGGTGATATATATATTTAGATTGCAATTAAACTGCATGGAACCCACTTCATTTGGAACATAACTCCATTCATATTACATTAAATGTAAGACACTAGGGCACAGACAATGGAACATGTGCACAAGTTACTTTTTAGAGGAACTACCGTTGATGATGAAAAACTGTGGTATGCCCCCTTAAGTACTGGAGAATGTAGATGATGGTTATTGATTCGTGAATGATTTGTAGATTAATTGTCTACGGTCTTGCATAAGTATATTACTCGGTCGGCAAAAATATCAAAATATTAATACGGTTATGTATATTATCAATTGGAAAGCATACTATGACCAAGAAGGAGTCTTATGTTGAATCCCTTGAAGGTATTCATTGCAAATAATGAACATTGTTTATGCATATTTGATATTTAATAAATACAGGTTAGAATAAAAAATTAGCATACATCTGTATAGATGATTGCATATCATGATTGAAACATGTATATTTTATGATTATTTGACCATAAACATCTGTCGCTAATGCGATCTATAACGACATACCATATCTGGCACTAGTCTTTTATGTTAGTACAACATGGTTGACATTGGTACACTTAATATTGATTAACTGAGATACTTAGAATACATTGACTGACAGCGGTCCATAATGATATATTGAGGATACATTGAATAAAACTGGTGCGATTTATACTGCCATGGTGTTCCTCATTGACAAACGGTACCCTGCATGCTGTGTGATCACGTGAAGTGATATGTGGTCCCCCAAGATTCTCGTCAGAAGTCTCCTGTGTTTTTGCAGGCGGAGTGTCTGATTACATAGAAATCAGCTGGTATTGCGTTGTCCGGAGGGTTGCACAGATAATTGCTCCCAGCTCATGTATCAATTAGACCACATTGGAATCCTGGAAACTCATAAATATAATGTGTAGCGGTGCCCAAGGGAGCAACACGTTCACATGATAGATCAGCATCGCGTCACTCAATGTTACATTACGAAATCGCTATTATCCTCTCACGTCTAATCCATACATTAACGCAGGAGTGGAACTGTCTTTTTTTCTCCAATTTACTTAATTTTTTTCCGTTGTATTTGATCATAGATCACTTTCCACTCTATTGTCATTTTAGAGTGTCACTGGTTTTTTTCTTCTTTCTTCTGATTTCCAGGATCATTTGAAAATATAGACCGATATATCGCAAATATGAAATTAATGTTATATAATGAATGGATTTTCGGCAATTGAATACGACGTTTATATACGTGCACAAATAGTCTAAAAGTTGACCATAGCAAACAAAAACTTTACAGACATAATCGTTATGCTTAAGAACATATTTAGACTGTGTTACGATACTGACATCAAATAAGACCAGAACATGGTCGATGCTTGTTTTTCCTCTTATTGTTTGTACTAATTGATTTTCATATCTATGTCGATGTACGAGACACGGTTTTGATGATACAATGTCACGAACCGCACGCCACGTTAACATCTGGTCAATCACATAATATCTACGTTGATAGTCTTACCACACACATCTTGTGCGTGCATGATGCATGTTCATGTTCAGAGTCTATACCACTAGCGATCGCTACCCAGTTGTTGCTCCATCGCGAGTTACAATTGCGAGCGATTCGCTGAACACGCCTAGCCATTATATTGTGAAAGTGTGATATTTGCTACAATATTCTTAATAATGTCGTCCAAATTAGACTGTCTGAATCAAGTGTATTGTTATATAAAATAT
>JAUTBT010085309.1:0-11702 GCA_032361225.1 Lepetodrilus schrolli | reverse complement strand
CGGTAATTTAACCAGCTGGTAGAAAAAACACGACCAATGTGAATGCATATCTTGGTTTCTGTGAGGGGGATCTGTGTACACAGAAACCTGTGACATCACAATTTCTGGCGCTGCCACCCTTTTGGGGGTTAGGTGTCTTTGGGTAGGAAATCAATATATTTCTCGATGACTAAAAAATCTGAAAAATATCTCACATGTTGGGGAAAGATTGTTCTTTCAGAATATGCAATAAACCCGATAGTGACCATTATTCCTTATGCTAGTATGATCTTGCCTCTTTAATATTAATTATGTTAAACATCAGGCATGGCAACCAACAATTGTGATTTCAGTGGAAAACAAGCCCCATGACAAATAAATCAATGGATCTGTGGAAAATTGCCATGCCTGAAACATGTGAAACATGCCACAACCAGCTGAAGTCCTCAGATAAAGAAAAGAAGTTGTTAGGTGAGTACTTTCATACATCAACTAAATGCATTAATTAAACTCATTGGGAGAAAAAGATCTTTAAAAATAATTCAAGATGTCAAAGATGATAACTTTCTGTGTGACAATTTCCAAAATAATCGTCATGTTCTTAAATTGAATCCATCAGTGACATTCAATTTGTCTGCAACCTTTTTAGATAAGTGCCTCTTCATGGTTATATCAAATGTTTATCAATTAGCATGTTCTTTCATAACAGCACATCAACAGCCCCTCAGCTTATTCCTCTGAAGGGGTAATGGAGAGGCAGTGCTAGCTGATAAACATTTACCATGTGTTTAACTTCTTGGTTTAGATTGATACTGATAGCTTTCTCTTTCATTGGACAGTATAAATCTGTTCTGTAGTGAGATTGATTCATTGAAAATAATTGATTCTTGAAATTCAAGCTACCTTTAATGACTATCATCTTTGCACACTTTCATGGCAAATATTAACATTTAATTAAAAATATTTTAAATCATTCAACTAAAGATTTTTATTTTTATTTTTCCTAATTCTTTGGATTATTATAAATTTCGCACAAAATTTCTTTGATTATCCACCATTATGTAGGTCATAATTGTAGATTAGCAAATTTGATAAAGTGTTTTTGATATGGAAATCAGGCTATATATAATTAACACATATAGGCAATTTTATTTTATGTATTTTTTTTATTATACATGTATATTTTTCAAATTTAATTAATTTTATTTTTTATTTTTATCAAGCATGCAATGACTTAGATTTGGCTACTACAAATCATATGTAGATACATCATCGTCTACGTACAAGTTCCTAGAAGCCTCCAATAAACATGTATACCAGTTACAATTTTCTCATATAATCCTTGTGAATGACAGTGAAGAGTTATACATGTACTATTTTATCAATGATTTTAAAAAAATATTTTTTATTGTGTTAAAATAATTAGAAAATTACGATTTGAAAGAAATGGTCATGTTCGTATTTTTAGAGTCGGAAAAAAAATTCAGCAATTAAATTAGGTGTTCGAACTATTAGCGGGTTCGAATTAATAGATAAGAAACGGCAGACAAATACATCTGCTAAAAATGACCTATATCTGTCAGCTGTACTTACTTTGCAATATAAAGTCTAGTTGACATAAAACAAAAAAATGTCCAATCGGATTAAAATCCTAAGCTGTGTCTAATAGCTCAAGTTTCTGACACTAACTATAAATTGCACTACAAGTCTTCCAACTATAAATCAATACTTTTTTTAATAATTGTTATCTTACCTAGATGTATGATGAACGGACACAAAGTCCATCATTCAGTATAGACAACTATGGAATGTTAACCCTCTGTGTGCTGGTGGCAACCATAGATGCCCTATCAAGCAGTGACTGACTAATCCAGCTAAAACTTAATATACCACTCAATGTGGGGAAACCCATGACATACCATAGGATCTTCTATGAGAATTATGATATAGGGACTTCTGTGAAACCCATGACTTGCATACTATGAAACCCATGATGGGAGTGCTTCTATGAAACCATTGCTATGGAGTAGATAGATGTTATCCTGTCATAAAATATGTCTGAAATGCAGTGCAGGCCCACGTGTACTAAGGGAGACTGCGGGAATTAAATGCCATAGTCAAAGACAAAATGATCTGCAGGCACAGACCTTCTGGCCTAATAGTAGCTACGGTCCTGATAGATACATTAATATTGCTTACAAAAGCTAGTAAGAAACCTTCCAAGTCTATGCCAATGTTTCGTATGACAACAACCTCAATTAACTCTTTCCCTTCTGGATGCCAAGCAAAGATTTCCTATTGCATGGTGACTGATCCAGCAGGGATATGGTGAACTCCTCAGAGGGTCACACTGAGAATCCGTTCACTACATCTTAGTTAACTGTCCATATAGCTTCTTTACCCATCCTCATCCATACATGGACCTTGATAATCAACATCTTGCCTTGGACAAGTTAGAGTTGCCTGGAGTCGTCAATGCTGCCATCTCGCTTCCAAGGACAAACCAGATCATGTCCGAGGCCCATGACTGCGAACGTGGCAGATAAACTATGTCCTAACCCCTTCAGAATGTACTCAATCATGTCTTGGGATTCAGCAGCCATGATAGCCGGTCGATTCTTGTGGATTGTTTGCTGCTGGGTGGTAAAGCCTGCAATTGTCCACGGTAAGCCTGAAATACTGAGGCAATCACGATACATCCATGGCAGACATTGTCGTCCATTAAAGTACCATCAGTACCAATGGACTCGTGTGAAAGGTCATGGACATGATCTATGGAACCTGCTAGTGTTGCCCCGGAAACATAGAGGTCAGGCATACCATTCTCAGAAATGTCATCTTGCTCAATGTATACCTGCAATACTTGGAAGTGTTGTTTGAGAATCGGTTCTCAATTTCCAAGATCTTGTTGTCAGTGCCATCATGGGCCGAAATGAGGTAATTCTGTGTTACAGCGGTATCCAAACATTCCCATTGCAATCTGCCACATACTAGATATAAGTTCAGAATGAACATAGCAGGCTACATTACATTTGACCATCTTGGTATGGTGGATTCATAGAGCCAAATTCTTGGTCTGTTGCCTGGGTAACAAGCCTGTGCCGAGGAAATTCTTCTGTTACCAAGGTAATGTCCAATATGGAATCGTACTGACTTGGTCGATCTTTGACAATTAATCTCCATCTTGTTCTCGCCACACACTGTTGGTTTGATATCGGTTCGATATTCATAGCATATCCATTTGATATTAGTTTGACATTGGTTTGATATATTATCAATGGATGGATATACTTTGTAACACTTATAGTCATACCTATAAATACCAAATAAATGTTTCCGTTCTGTGTACATTAATCTTATGCTGACCTCAAAGGAAGCTGTCTGGGTTTGATCTCTTGATGCACTCTTGGGACAAATGGGATTAAGTACTATGTTGCCACCGTCATAGGGATTGTACAGATTCAATTACAATAATATTTTCTTTTCACAAAAAAACCCCAAGGAAAATAAAATAAAATTTGAAAGTTTTATTAAGACTTTATGACATCATATACATTCAAGGCATTACAACTGAGTTGGCCAATAAAGTTTAACACACACAATAATCGAGATACATGTACAGATCTATAAACTCAATTATCCAGATATTGGAAATTTCTGACATATCCAGCTATAACCATATTAACCACTGTCAGTCAATCGCACGATAACATAATAAATCAAAAAGGACATCACTTGCAACTCCTACCAATAAATTAATTCACATCTTATCAAATTTGGTATGCTATTATCCATACAACTGTTATATTGGATGGCGGGATGCTATTAACCACACAACTATTATATTGGATTGTGAGGCTTCAAGGACTTATTGGGAGATGTTCTGATTCGCTTGTGTAATTTCATCAGATGAAATAATGAACAGCCCCATAGTGCTGATTCACAAACATTCATTAACCCTCTATCTTTCCCATACCCACCTGTTAATCCATAACAAACCGTATAATACAGCATTTTAGGTAATGCCCAACATTTATTATTAGATATATTTTAAAATAACATATTATTTATTTAAAGAGTAAAAAATTACCTACAATTTTTCAAATATTTGTTCAAGTGAGTTTTACTATGAGAAATATTTTTAGATTATCTGTATTTTTCAGATATGGAAAAAACTTATTGCAAGCCACAAATGTTGAAATTTATATAGAACTCAAATTTCTTATAATAATAATATAACAAATCTTTCATTTAGTTGGTAATATGGCAATACAGTAATCAAGTTTTTAAGGCAACCGAAAAAAATAATATTGAAAAGTAAAGTCAATGTGATGCATTACTGTTGCTTTCTATGAACAATGCCTCCTAATGTCAAAGTTCAACAAAAAAAACAATCTTCAACGTAATCTCGACCGAGATATTTCTATCTCAAATCCAACTTTATATTTCCTCAAAGAGTGTGCAATAATGAAAATGGCATAATGTTTCAGCCCGTCTCAATGTTCCTTCAGACTTACATCTCCAAAGACAGGAAATTCAATAGGTTCGCCACCTTTGGTATTTTCAGGTTTTAAATCAAAAAGAGTTCCAATGCGAATCGATAATTAGCCTGATAACAAGACGTCCATCAACCCAATGAACAAATCACAGCAGAGTAGTGGAGACAAGGATTTTAAACTTTAATAGAGTAGATGCTCCATTTTGGAACCTTCACCGAATTCAGACATCAAAATGTCTCCAACCTTCCCCCATGTTGCTTCACGACCCCCCTCCCAGCCCTCCCCCCCTGTTACTTATAATAGTGTGCGTATTTATGTAGCGCCAAATCCATGCTCGTAAGCTTGCTCATATTGCTACATTATTACCCTACTCAATGGATCAATGTGCACTCACTTCACTTCAACTCCCTGGAGAGTATACAACCCAAGCTGCCAGTTAAGGTGCTAGAAGGTTTACATTCACAATTCCATCTCATCCTACCAAGTACCCATTCACAGTTGGGTTTACCGGAGCAGTATTCAATAGTGCTACACAATGGCATGAGTTAGGCTCAACCCTGGGACAATTTACGAGAACAATTCCCTTGTTCCAATATCAGAACATGAAGAGCTCTTCGTATTATGCGGAGTTTCCATGGCTTTAAGTCTATAAAGATTGCGTAGCAGTCATATTCTATTCATCATGGTGGTAAGACAATAGCCTCCAAATTTAATTTAATTAAACTTTTCTTTTGTCTGTATATTGTTTGGCATTCAAGATCTTAGGCCATAGTTATTGGATTCCATGGTTAATGGATCCACCAACCCAATTTTTTTTAAGTTTGGAAAATAAAAATAAATATTTTTATTATATTCTGCTGACAGTGTACTGGATTTTAGAAAATTATAATAATAAACATTGACGGAACAAGTCATATAAACCATCAGTGGATGTGACGTGAACAAAGACCAGCAGGCAATGGTTTTGAAGCCAATGTGATTGCTTACTGGTAAATACGGAGAACACAAGTATAATTGATAACAATTATTGCTATTGACAAGCAGTACTTTGCAAATAAGTGTGCATTCAAATATGGACAATTTATAACAATTGTTGACAATTATATTTATTTTCTATCAACAGACCATTTATAATCTCCAATTATTATTATTTTTATATTGGACCTGACCGACTGGCCAAAATATCAAATTATATCTACCATATATATATTTTGACCGCCCGAGACAAAATTATCACAGAAAAATCTGTAAACCAGGGAATCAAATAACTATGGCCTTATTAAGAATGTACATTCGATACAGAAAAATGTATCCAGAATTTTTAACATTATTCATCATAGCTTAATAAGTTATGTGTGCATGTATGTGGCTCTGTATCCCAGGTAGCATGGTAGTGCAAGAACAACAATCAACGTCCCAGATAGCTATCACTGCTAGAAGGATTATACAGATTATTTTCTCTATCCACAAGCAGTGCCTGTGTCATTGCCCAGAACTGTGCAGCACCCCCCCCCCCCCACCTCCTCCTCCCCCCCACCACCACCACCACCACTACCACCCCACCCCACACACTTCTGCCTTTTGTTTTATTTCCAGGATAAAAAATCATCACTTTTACACTGTGATAGAAACACTGTATTCAATTCCAGGACAATTCCATTGACAAGAGAACCTCCTGCGTAACCAAGGACACTCAAGACTCTGGCTGGCCATCAAACAACGTAAGAAATGTATAAAGCATCCTGGAATCAATTAATGAAGCAATCACGAAGACCCGCGGATCAGGTACGACCCAAAACTGACTCTAATGGACATCAATCAATAGGCAGGAGAGATCCCTGCCTTGTTTGTCCTGCCCGCCAACGGGGGGGGGGAACAAACGTCTTCAGGAACAAGCCGTGACGATCTCTCGCGACAATCTCTCGTGGGATCGATGCAGGATGTGCACAGCATCAGGATGACCAATATCGCCACACCGTCGGAACCGATTCCCGAGATTGGTTGTCAAAGCCGAGGCTTCTAGGCAAGAGAGATTTCAAAACTGGACTCTGCCATGGAACATGCTAATTTCTGTTGTTCCGCTAAAAATAGGCTACACTGTGGTACAAAGTGACAGACCTCAAGTTGACAAATCCAATGACAGTAATACAAATTTTGCGTGGGATCTATGTCATTAGTTGCCATCTGTCACAAGGTAAAAACCTGGGCATGACACTGTTAGGAATAAAAATACCTTTGTTCAATAATTTTAAAAATAAATTTACATTAAAACATCAACCAAATTCCTAAATTCTCTGAAATAATTCTTTGAAATAATTCTTTGAAATAATTCTTTGAAATAGTTATGCACTATCGATTCTCTGCCATACAATTCACCAACCGATTCTATCCTAGAAAATGGAGAAATATTAAGTTTCGCTGCAAGGCATCTTGTCGTAATCCATTTGTATGCAAACACACTGTGGAGCTCTTAACAGGTTGGCCACGTGCATACACATCATGTCCAACTTTATAACCAGTTGGTGAAAATTGAAATGTGCATGGAATCCTGTTATTGTCAGGCAATTCCAGAAACACAGGGTGTGTATTTATGGAGCCAGGAAGAATTATTCCATTACCATTATTACCTCAATAGAGGCCTTGCCCTTCACAGTATTGTGTTACAGCCTCACGACCATGTGACCAGAGCTACACATGACCTCGGAACATCTGAGCTGACCATATTTCTGCCGACAACCCTATGGTTGCTTCTCTTGACAGTTCATTCAATTGTGTAAGCAATAAATGTCCTGAATTTTGTAAAAAGATTACAGCATGATTGTGGATTGTTGCCACGAAAGTTGTAATAAACTGGGTCCATTTCGATCAACAACTATTGCACTGGTCACTATTACCACACTATTTACCTTCTTCATGCTAAAGGCAACCAGGAGGGCCATATACTAACAGTATTAATCCAGAAATGTATGCATGCATTCATCTTCTTTATAGTCAGGCATGGCAATAGACAATTGTGATTTCTGTGGAAAACAAGCCCAAGGTCAGCCACATCCAGGACAAAAGAATCGACCCCTGGACAAATAAATCATCAGATTTCTGCGGATCCGCAGAAAATTGCCATGCCAGTATACAGTATATTTTTCACGGGACCAATCTATTAAAACCATTTCCCTACTTGATTTATCAAAATCAATTAATTATATATTAGGCATATCAAGTTGCCTTCAGGATGCAAAAGGTTAAAACATTGAAGAAAGCACTCAGCAGTATCATTTTATATTGTCAAAACCCAGGCAATAAATACTATACTACTAATGCTCTGGCAATGATCACAAAGATTTAGTCCACTGTTGATGTACGGCGGCAGAGATAACAGATCATGTAATTATCCTAATAAATGTGTCTTACAGTAGACAACTGTGTAAACCAGATATCGTCCACAGGTTACTGAATAAATCTTCTACAAAACAAGCACCTGGTCCAAGTTTCACAAAATGGTTGTACTGTAGTCAGGGCCTAAATCAGGGGCTTTTACTATAAATAGTAGGAAACGACATAAACATCGATTTAGGCCCTGAATACCGATACGACCCTGTCGTGAATAACACACATAGCCTAGAAATGAATCACCAATTGAAGACAATGGCATAAAGAGCTCCAAAGTCAGAAAGAGAATGTAGCTCAAAAGTCGGACGAATTGCTACTACAAGAGCAGATCCAGTACCATATCAAACAGTATACCTAACATCAAACAGTATACCTAAGATCAAACAGTATACCTAACATCAAGATAGCTCTAGATTCTAACTGAACATAGCGCAAAGTAAAACAGCACTACAGAAAGTAATGTATTACTTATAGCAATAATCACCCAATGAAGTGCAAAAAGGCTAAACTATGACACAATGACATAAATTTTAGACTGGTCGAAATGTGATGCCCAGTATCAACACTTGATACACCGAGACAAACTTTCACATGATGATTATGTTAAAAAATTGAGATAACATGTAAAATTAGCAAACTAATACTACCAGTAATTTACAATTAACATATCTAATTTGATGTTTAGTATACTTGTATGTACATTTGACGCATTAGGTTACTATTTTATAGATATCAGAATATGGCCATATTATTATTATAATTATTATTATTAGTGAAAGCACAATCTATATCTTGCTATATCTATTACACTGAAATAGGCTCATTTATATATACATCAAGATCATCCAATTGTGAACAATATATAATTTTCTGTATGCAAGATTTACCATGCTAAATACCTCTACACATTCTGTTATGGTATACTGCCTGCAATCCAATAGTGTTCTTCTCTGCATAAAAATATGTCAGTTTTGATACAGAGTTAGGTCTTCATTTCAAAACTATGTTCTATCCATTGACAAGCTGCAGACAAAATCTCACTAATAATGTGTGTACTGTTGACAGCACTCATTGAAAAAAAATTACGATGTAAGAATTACGTAAAGGGATTGCTTATTTAAATTATGTGTGCATGCGTGTGGTTTTGCATCCCAGATGTCATGGCATTGCAAGAACTACTTCCAGAGTATTGTTGTGCACGTTGCTTGTAACATACCGGAACAAGCTGCAAATCATATACATAGGCTCACGTAGTCATGGGGAACACTGAAGCACTGGCACAACAGCTCAAACCTTTACCTTTTTCTTGGCTTCTCGGGGTGGGAAATTCTTGTTATCTTTGTTTTACATTTACTTACAGTATCACCTCATAACTTTTCTTATCCGAGTCAAATGTTGTGAATACTGTGACTACTGAGTACTGAGAGGATGTTGGCATAAACATGTATTGGTAAACAAAAATGTCAACATGTCTATATGATAAATATGGACAGTGTGAAGGAATGAATATTAATGGCAATTTTGTGAGTTTGACATGTTGGAATGAATATATGAATTATTGCTTTACATCACAGCCCAAACACGACTGATATGCTGACATGTTGGAAAGGATGTTCAAGTGAGTTCAGAGATTATTTGTATCTTCATAATGCAATAAGACAACCACACACCTATGATATGAATACCTCAGCAATTTAATTGAATTTTGTGAAAGACTAATAATTTTGAATAATAAATACATGTTATAATATAAAATATATTATCATGTGCATACTCAATGAATATTGAATTTAACATTACTGCGGGATAAGTTAACAAATTTTCATACCAATATCTCTTCTTTTTTTAAAAGTATCTTGGGAATTCATGAACCAGTCTTGAATTAACAAGTAAATTGACTACCATCAACATTATTCACTTACACAAGAAAATCCCCTCTTTACATAATTGTCATGAACTTACTTTTATATTTCCAAGTGCATGACCTCCTTCTATATCAGTTTACACAAAGGACACTTTTTCTTTAACGTAATTACATTGACTGTAGTCAGAATATGAAATTTATTTTTATCAGTGTAAGTAACAGAGGAATCTCTTCGGGATGGGGTGGGGGGGTGGGGGGGTGGGGGGTGGAGATGTCAGGGTGATGTGGCATGTATTGACACACACACCACACCCACCCACCCAATCTCTGTAACAACGCAGCCAGTCTTTACCACATCATCAAGGTAAACCATCCAAATCTAATCATAACTTCCTTTGCTACTGGCCTCTAGGGAGGACGACAATATTCTACGACAAAGTAAAGTCAACTGGCAATGAATATGAATCCATGCAGGGGTTTATTACTGAACGTAAACATTCCCCCAAATTGTCTTATCACCCCACCCCACGTCCTTGTCAACAGTACAATTTCACGTCACCATAGAGTGGGGGGTGAAAATCTCCTCGAGAATCTTCCCGGTCATCCAATTGTCATGTGTCCCGCGTCCGTGAAACAAATAAAGTGATTGTACGATCAACAAGACAAAGAATAGATCCATGTTTATGCTAGTTAGTATCGCCGTTATCAATTCATAAGTGGATGCCCCATCGCAATTCTGATAGGTCTGGACAAACAAAATCAATTTATCACAGGGCCTCACAGGGCCACAAGACATGTACAAAAGAAATAGTATATAGATTTTATGTCATCCCTATCACAGATTTGTTCTGTTGCTGTAAGACCTATCGATAATCAATCCACTTGTCACATCTTGTCTTTAAAAAAAACGCTAGTCCAATTGAAAACAGGTTGAAAGTCTCAACAAGCTTAATAATATAATACAATTACATGTCGAAAGCTGTAAATATGTAGACACCTAGGAGTTGTAGACAGGTCATTTAGAACATAGGATTTCAATTATCTCATTTGCATTATGATTGTAGTGGGAGAAGGGCCTGTGACGAGTAGATAGATTTACAGCCGATGCCTCAGAGCCAACACATGACAACAGCTGATATCTTTCTGTAGATTGACACACATGGCAGATAGCACCCCAATCACTCTGTGATAACAGTACCTGAAGATAGCATAACCCACTGTCCCTATAACCCATGCCCTGTCCCTATAACCCATGCCCCATGCCCTGTCCCTATAACCCATGCCCATATCTCTCATATACACAGCTGGCACTCAGTTTTGGTGCTTCCATTGAACGTCACATGAGTAACACAAATAACTGAAATTATGGTAGTAACACCTATCAAATCTGGAACGGAAATTAGTAACAGCAGTAACTGAAACTAGTAACAGCAGTAACTGAAACATTTTATTTTATTTTATTTTTAATTGGGGTTTAGAGTCGCTTTCAAGATTCTTTCGCAAACATTGATGCCGGGCCTCCGGGGCAGGATTTGAACCTGGTACCTTTGGCTGCACAGTTCACCGTTCTACCACTGCGCTATCACCCACCACAACTGAAACTAGTACCACCAGTAACTTAATTTAATAACACCTGAAATATTAGTAATTGAAACCAATAACATGTGGGATGATTAACTGAAACTAGTATCAATCAATAATTGATACCGGTAACAGCAGTAACTGAAATTAATAACTCCTGAAATATCAGTAAATGAAACCAGTAACCTTTGGCAACATCTCATAACTAGTAACACTGTAACACCAGTTACTAAAAGTAACAAAACCTTCAACAACAGGAAGTGGCATTAGTAGCATCAAGGACTAGGCATTAGTAACATCAATTTATTATTTTATTTTTGGTTGGGGTTTTAAGTCGCTTTCAAGATTCTTTCACTTACATCACGACTTGTCAGTTTAGGGCAGGAGGAAAC
>JAUTBT010085308.1:0-11702 GCA_032361225.1 Lepetodrilus schrolli | reverse complement strand
AACTGCATTGCCACTCTACAGACATCGCATCCTATCAATATCGCGTCAGAAAGGTAACTTCCGCGAATATTGATGCCAGGCCCCAGGGGCAGGATTTGAACCTGGCACCTTTGGCTCCGAAGTCCAAAGTTCTACCACCCGCCCTGAAATTCTTGTATCTTGTTGACGATTCTATAATTATTTGGAATACAGCTACAAGATGAAAACTGCTTCATTGGACCAATGATTGGTGGCAGTGTCAGACACTTAGGTTTTCTAACCACTGGCCACCCGGGCCAGTAAGCTTTCAAATCTACTGGCCCTGTTAAATATCAGCTGGCCCTGAAGCCAAAAACAAGAATATGAGGGAAAGTGGTAAAAATAGGTTTATTAATTGTGGTCTTATGCCATAGTTACGATCAATGTGCGCTTCGTACAAACACCGACTACCGACGGTAGCCAGTCAACAATCCGTTTGCCAGACCTTCTAGACGTTGCATTAACGGAATTGCACATCATATCCTAATTGTCCAAACAGCATCTACTTCCTTTTATTTATTACCAGTTGTTTAGGTGGCGATTTCACGGATTCTATCAGTATCGTCAGCTGATCATTGACAATATATTGTTTACGTATCTTGAGGACATATTTTTTATCATGGTTACTTAAAATTTAGCCGGCCTCATAAAACATCTGACCCGACGTGAAAACAACTGGCGTCGGGGCCGCGGGTCAGCGGTAATTTATAACACTGATTGGTGGATGAATTTGCATAAAGTCTCAGCTTCAATAGCAGACTGGTATTGTTGGAGTGGATGTTGGAGTGGTCTCCCCTGAATGCATAGGGGAGGCTACTGAACAAGACAGTCAAGCCATGCACTAACTGGTCATTGACAATATTAACACTTACATGTATCTGCCAGCACATAATATATGTAAGCATATAAGCAGCTCATGTATATGTGAGAATAAAACTGTATCTACAAGTGAGAGTAATGCTTTCGAATGACTGTGGTTTAGAAAATGTGAGAGATCAAATGTTTTCTTGGGCATCACATTAAATTAATTAAAATATTTGTTTATCATACAATGCATTCCTTCCGCATGCCCTATGTTGTCAATTAGCTCCTCTATAAATATGCATGAGAAATATTTACCAGCCATTAATACATGATGAATCTGGTCTATGGTAAAGATCCACCAGAAAACATACATTATGCTGGTGAAATATCACAGCATAAACTATTAAAATACCACCAAATCTTCCATTAAAAGCAGCTCTTTCACACTACATTAAAGGTGTTTTCTCAGCAACGCTGGTAGTAGGGACCTGGTATATCACAGAATGTAAAGACAACAAATCTAGCTGGTGGTGGTACATGTTAAAATGGTAGAACTGTGGGCAGGGAAGCATCGGGAGGGTGGAGTTATCCACTGGTACTGTTCATGAGTTCCCAAATCTTCAATTCCTTTGCTTCCTTCTTTTTATTGCGAGCTTCATACTCCAATCTGCAAAATACATACCTGGCATTACAGTCGTAAGTACATAACCAATTTATTGACCACCATTACGCAGGGTTTAAGCTAGGTGTCATTTGTTTTGTGGACTTGGACATGCGCATTAATACCAGAAATGTTTTAAAATAAAACAACACGCGTGTTGAGGCATTATCAACCAATCAGAAATACTGTAGGCATTCACGAGTGCATGGCGCATTATTTTCTGACGTCGCAACTCTTGTTGACCCCATTGAATCGGGGAGTATGTTCGTGTAATGGAGTTATCATGGGTCACGATTCGAGTGTTGCGTTCTTGGGGCGTTTGATTTGAATTTATTGCACTCAACTCAACACTCGAGTTCAAAACAAACACAACTCTAGAGGAGCTTGGGGGCATTTGCCTGCCTCACTGCTAAACTGTCCACCAGAGTTTATCAGACGAAGACACAATGTCCCTTTAATGGGTGGAGGGTGGTGGGTGGAGGGTGGTGGCGAGGGGGTAGGGTGTTGTTAGGCCCACCTTGCTCTGATAGCCTTGCAACAGTGTCTAAAAAGTAAAACCTCACCTATGTTTGATGATCCTTTCGATGATCATGTGTGTCGTCAGTTCATTTCCACTCTCCAGTATTTTGAATTTTCCCTGCTTTTTGGGTTCCTGAAAATATGAACAGATTTTGTTATGCACAAAATAACATAAAATGGGTCCAAGTCTTATTTATTTATATTGTCATTGAGATATCTCACAATGAGCTGCAGGACATAGTGGGCAGTGTTAGTACATTCTCCTCACCCTGGGCCGCATCATACCAGCAGGAGCAGATATCGGACAGACAGGCAGGCATTTTATTTGCGTTGCTGTTGATTTGGTGTGTTAAAGCCACTTTCAAGATTTTTGTTCACTCACATCATGGCTTGCATGCATATGTACTGCTTGTACTAGTCTGGATTTCCACCAGTTTTTATAGTGCTAGCTCACTTTGAATATCACAGATATGCCGCAGATAGAACGTGGGATACTCCACTCAGACACAGTATACCGATTGCTGAGCGCCAAGCAGGGGAACAACAAGTACCATCTTTTAATGTCTTTTGGTGTGACGCGACCGAGGATTGAACCCGCCGGGGAAATGAACACTATAAATACAGATATATATACAGTACCCGGTAACGTGTGTGTGTGTGTGTGTGTGTGTGTGTGTGTGTGTGTATGTGTGTGTGTGTGTGTGTTTTTGAGTGAGAACGAACAATATATCATAAGTCACATAGCAATCATGTTATTACTATAATATATATATATATAGGTAATGATAATAGAGATTAATTCATTACGCTGGTTTAAATATGGACATGGGATTTTACGCGATATAAGTTCAAGTATACCCCAAGGCACAATCATATCAGCAAAATAAATCCACCTAAAATCAATAGGTAATTGTTTGCATATGAAACTGTGAATAGTCTAAAGATATATTTATCAAGATAAATACGTCAATACAGCGGGGTGTGTGTTGTTTGTGTTACTCCAAGCCCCTTGTATCCTCAACAAACACCAGCGACTACCAAACTGCTATCAAATCAAATCTGGGTTATCCTGTACAAAATAGGTGAACCGTATCTTCAAGTTAGGCTACGTTAAGAGTCACACCCTTTCATAGAGGAATGAATGAATGAATTAGTGGAATATGTCGCAGTGAGAATATATTTCTCCAATATGCATTTGATAAATGAAGCTGTTGGTCATTCAAGAGAGAAATAAGACTACTTTGAGCTTGATCCACTTCTTAAAGACATTGAAGGCAATGTTCTTTCTCTTGCAGGCATGGCAACAGACAATTGTGATTTCAGCAGAAAACAAGCCATGTCCAGTGCAAATAAATCAACCCTTGGACAAATAAATCGGCACATTTCTGAGGATTCGCGGAAAATGCCCGTCTTTGACTGGCACTACATTGCCGACAATTTGGTTATAAATGTGTAAACTCTCATATCAACTACATGTATCTCAGAAGAATGCATGTTTTGAATGAATGTCTTCAATGATAATCCAATCTCAAACCCTAACAAGACCAATGTAATATTTTCTATATACACTGGCATGGGTACAAGACTATACTGGACAGGCTGACACCGAAAAAATACTTACTGCGAATGGATCAGATCCATCTACATCTGGCACGATTGGTGTGTTCCCATGAAACACCATGTCAACCTGGAAACATAGTACACAGAACATTGTCAGCTGAGATTGGAAGTGCTGAGTTGAGTTGGGTTGAGTTGGGTTGGGTTGGTTTATTGGTCATCACCGTCTAGATCTACAGGCATGGTAACTATTGTGCTTTCAGCAGAAAACAAGCCCCTTGGTCTGGGGACCATCAATCGCAAATATATTGACCCCTGGACATATAAAGAAAATTTCCGTGGATTCACAGAAGATTACCATGCCTGGATCTAACGGCCTGAGTAAACTGATACCATTGCCATTGCCAGTTATTTTCTCATATTTTGTCTCAATATTATACACTAGTATTGCTTTTGGTTCTAAAATCTGTGGTGGATCAGCAAGCAACCCGTGGGAGGCGTGTCGGTGTATGCTGGCTCTGATTGGTTCATATACGACCTTCACGGAATAACAGGTTTTTCCACTGTGCGGCACTACCATGGTTCAGAAGATGGATACCAGCCAACAGATACAATAGAAATGCCTTCCCATGACCAAAAGATGTGTAGATCTCCATGGCGGCCACACAACAGAGTGGTCAGAGTGCTTTACATTGCAGCAGGAATCTTAAACCCATCTACACAACGTCTATAGGGGCAGGGGCAATTTAGCAACTAATTTGGGAGCCATGGGGACCTAATTTTGCATTTGGCGACCAGTATTTCATATATTTTAAGTGTTTCTGGATCTGCCAAATGGCTCCTTAGAAAATGTTGTAACTTTGAGGTCTGAGTGGTGTAGAATCTTGCGGGTTATATACTATGTAGCCAACTTAACTAACTGTCTACCAAAGTAGCAGAAGGAATGGTCAGGTGTGAATGGGGTATTGGTGGCAGGGTACAAACCTTGAAGTGGTCCATCAGATCTTTCTTCACAGCATAAGGTGCCCCGATAACAACCTCCGATACATACTGAATCAAAGTAGACAGGAAAAACATGTGAATGTTCTAAGCCTTGAAATATTTTTTTACACATAAAATGTTACCATCCAGACACAAAAGATTTCAGACACGAAATGTTAACATCCACACATGGGATGTTAGTAATGTTACCATCCAGACACAAAATGTTACCATCCAGACACAAAATGTTATCATCCAGACACAAAATGTTATCATCCAGACACAAAATGTTACCATCCAGACACAACAAAATGTTATCATCCAGACACAAAATGTTATCATCCAGACACAAAATGTTACCATCCAGACACAAAATGTTACCATCCAGACACAAAGACACAAAATGTTACCATCCAGAAGACACAAAATGTTACCATCCAGACACAAAATGTTATCCAGACACAAAATGTTACCATCCAGACACAAAATGTTATCATCCAGACACAAAATGTTACCATCCAGACACAAAATACAGACACAAAATGTTACCATTCAAAAGGATATTCAGTACTTACCTTGCATGCTAAAACATTGAGAGTTCTTTCGTGCAGGTTCATGATTGGATAGTTGGATCCTTTATATCTGTTGATAATCTACAAGAAAAGAAAGGGTCAAACATAATTTATATACTTTCATTCTGGCATTGATCCAATTAACTAATCTGACATTATTATTATTATTATTATTATTATTATTATTATACAATAATAGGATATACAGCACTGATTGTTATCAATGAATCTTTGATTGAGTTCCACTTATCAAATGTGTACTTTGCAGTATCTAAACTAGTACAATAAACTAATATATCTGCCATCGTTCATCAGATATTTGCTAAAATTTCCTGAAAAAGAGGTGAAATTTTCTGTGACTTAGGTCAAGAGAAAGTTATATTTGTGAAAAGTAATGTATATAAGCGCAACACATATTGGGTCATATCAGGGCTCCAGACTAACATGTGTAGTTACTTGCCTGCAGCAGACATTGGTTGCGCGCAGTGCAATTTAACATGCCCCTGTATGTCGGGCATGTGTTAGTCTGGAGCCCTGCACATGTATAGTTTCATGGAACACATCAACGTTGTGGTAAACAAGTATAGGAGCACTCACGAGATCGGTGTGGAGGCCTACGATGAGAAAGTCCCCTTCAGCAGCTGCCTTCTCCAGGAAATCAAGATGGCCGACGTCTCAGTTTGTCAAGGTCAGCAACAATGTCACACAGATTACTCCCCAACATCAACATCAATTTATTAACTCTTTCGATGCCGCACGTTTTTGCCACCGACTTCGGCCATTATGTCATTTGTCATCGTGGAACTGTTGTTATTGATTTCAATATTACATATACGTTTTTGTATCAAATTAAAGATTAGAATTTGGACTACAAGCTAGATATATAAATGAATCGATATGTTTAGTGATTACCATGGAAACAAGTAGATTCTTTAGAAAAACATCCATGTACATATGCTATATTGGAGAAAGTTTCGACACAAGGCTGGTTACTCTAAAACATCTATATTGCAGTCAGCGATTAAAGGGAGGCAACTATTGTTAGACACATGATCACTGCACACATTTAGAATGCCATAAACAGGATGCGTCGTTGCTTTCACAAATTTTTCTGATGGTTTATGTCAACACATGTTTGTCGTGCAGTGTAAAAAAAAGGCTGTTTGCCCAACCACGAGATGTGGAAGTAGCTTGGGACTATTACAACCACCAGAGTCATTCTGATCACTTGAAAATAATGCTGTTTTCAGATAATAAACTACATCTTGGGGCCAAATTTCACTGGCATTGAACAATGTGGCACATCAAATGTGATGTATTTGTTATATTAATATTTTACCAGAACAATAAAAATGACACTGGTGGTCAGAATGACCTCAAGCTGATATATATATATATATATATATATATATATATATATATATATATATATATAGAGAGAGAGAGAGAGAGAGAGAGAGAAAGTGCAAATATGTATCATATCCTTGATAACCTCTACAAATATCTTCCATTTTTTAAAAACCTTAAACACACATTGATAACCCTATAGAGGAGCCATGTGCATCTATATCCTTGGTAACTTACAAATATTGTCCATATTTTGAAATATTAAAAAAACACATAATACACATGTATGCATAACTGTCTCAACACCCTGAGGAACATTCAACTTCCGAAGGATACGGAACAAGTCGTACGCTCCAGCGATGTAGATTATTTTATCACCGGGCTTGGGTTCCTTTCCGCCTGCGAATTGGATGATTTTCTGTGTGGTGGGCAGGAACTGGGAAACCCCAGTGTAAGGACTGCGTGATGTAGAATCCTGGATAACAAAATTACAAAACAATTAAATAACAAACACCATAGGAAATAAAACGTCTCATTAGTAATGCTCATTCACAAGCATACACTAATTCTTCAACATAAACATATCTGTACACTATCATATTGTTTGCATTGTAAGTTTATAAAGCAGCTGAGTGACGGATTGATCCAGTATACAAATATATAGTTACCGAACAGTCACCTGTGGACATTTAAAAAATAATGTATGTGGTTCAGCAATGTTGGCAGATTAATTGAGGAACTATGGAACATATTAAATTTAACGAGAGTTGTTAATGTTTAATACAATATTCATCCAGGAAACTATTGAGATTTAGAATTCTAGATCATGTCGTTTTAAAATGTTTATTTCAAACAAAAAATATTTTTGAATGATACACAAAACGTGATCATCATAACACAAACACAAAAGAAGTCAATAAACTATCACTGTATTATTTTTAAATAAGAGGATAAAGGTGAAAAACTCATTGAATACTTTTGATAATTCTAAAATAAAATATGTTTAACCCTCTCCATGCTGGAGGCAACTGGAGATGCATTAAAGAGCAGTGCCCGTACCTAATCCAGCAGGTAGAGGGTTAATCATACGCTAATGCAACAGCTAGATAAATGGGTGAAGTTATTGCTTGTGATTTGATAAGCAAATGAAAAAAATCATCTAGCAAGCAGAATACATGTCACATGATTGCTCAATGATATGAACAACGAATTGAAGATGTTTTGCATTTACCTCCAGTAAAAGTATTAACCCTCTCCATGGTGGTGGCAATTGGAGATGCCCTAAAACGCAGTGCTTGTGTCTAATCCAGAAGGGAGAGGGTGAGTGATTATGGAGTTTAATGTGGCTGCGGGAATCTTTCACCCATATTTGCGACGAGAAGTGAGAGGGTTAGATGATATTGTACATACAGGTACCATACATTGCTTTGTGCTGAAGTGATTGTTCAAAACAACGCCATAGTGGTCTATGTCAAGGATTTGCTGTGCAATGTTCGACTACTATTAGGTACATGTGATTACAGTGGGATCTATTCCCCCGACCCAGATCCAGAACAGGACCCAGACGTGGTCTATTCACCAGACAGACCCAATTCCCAACAATTTGATTTGCTGACATGACCCAAAATATTTGATTCATACTACATTTAATTGTATAACATGATGCATCAAGTGTAATTTGTAGTCAACATTTCAGAACTGCACATAAATAAAATTAAATGAAAAGATTTCCACCTATATTTTTTGTTATTAAATATGGTTTTATGTAGAGGGATCATATCACCAAGATACAGCAGCAGGGTTACCAGGTGTCTTAAGAGGTGCATCAGGATGTGCAAATAAAACTCGGAACTTTTGGCCTCCAAAGTCCGACAATGTACCACTGGGCTACCATCTGCTGAATACCATCTACTGAATCCCTTCTCTAGTTTGAGGGGTAAAATCTGTATCTCATTGAAAGATGAGTAAAATCTGTATCTCATTGAAAGATGAGTAAAATCTGTATTGATATTTTACCCCTCAAGCGAAAACCAAATGGAGTGAAACAGGGGAAATTGGTATCTCATTGAAAGAGGGGCAAAATCTCTCAGTGAATAACTAGCTGGTTAAAATTGATATACAATTAAATGAAGGTAAAATCGATCTTGTTGAAAATGTTGAAGAACAAAATCACTATTATTGAAATTTTTCGATTTCATTGAATAAATGATAAAATCCCATTGAAATTGGGGTCAAATTTCTCATTGAATGGGGGAATAGAATCTCTCTCATTGAATGAATGGGACACTATCTAAAATAAAATGCAGGTAGTGTGTAGATTATCTTAATGAGAGACAAATTATCTCAACTAAAAATTAAGAAATGGAACACCCATTCTCTCAACATGAGGGGGAAACTTTACACAATGTCATAAACAGGCCTCAAAATTTTCCAACTGGCTCCTGCAGATCCAGAAACACTTAAAATAACTGAAATACTGGTCGCCAAATGCAAAATTAGTTCGCCATTGGCTCCCAAATTAGTCGCTAAATTGAGCCCTGATAAAGCATACAAATGTTCTCTGGCAACACAGTAAACAAACTGAACAGCAAATTCATACATAAAATAAATGCATTGAACACAATAAATTCCAAATCACCCAGGTTCTACAGCTTGTGCTCAACAATGCTATTGCATAAATAGACAAATATCAATTATATGCATAATATATTTTCAAATTTTGTGAAGATTTAGACAAATTTAGTTTGTATGCATCTTGTTTTTGCGAATGCCTGCCATCTTTATGAAGTAAGGACATTTTGGAGGAATTAAAACGGTGAACAATGATGTCAGCCGACAGTCAACACAACTGCAGCACAGGAAATTAACTAGATTGCATAATGAAAGTACACTTCAAATTGGTACAGGAAAAAAAGGGAAAAAAGCTACAGAATAAAAGGCTAAATCTTCAAAAATGTACTTACCTTGGCTTTATCAAGCTAAATCAAGCATTCAGAACAAAATACAGAAATGCACATCGGGTATCACATCGAAACCCATCAAACATTCAAACCAGAACATATACATGCAAGTTTCGTGTAAAATTGAGGCGACAGAAAATAAATAAAACATACTGCACAAGAAAAACAAGGAAAACTAGACGGTCGCTTTAAAAAGACATATTGAGAGCAGTTTAGCAATTTCTGTTGTTTATTTTATTTCATTTTATTTATTTTGTTTTGTTTATTAATATTTTATTTTAAAAAGAACTAGGATAAACGCACTGCTCATTGGACTCTCTGTCAGACTCTGCTGATTGGTTCACTAATGCCGCTACGGGACTCTTTCACCCATGCGTGCCGACCTTTAATACACAACCAGTGGCAACGCGTCCTCGTAGGCTATGAGAATCCAGTACATAATTTATTGTCATGCTTGCAGACCCCACACAACCCTCACTGACAAGAAACACGAATTTGAGTACACAAATAACGTAAAACTACACTGGTCACCATATTAAAGACAGAACAACACTGGTCACCATTGTTAAAGACAGAGACAGCTGCAGTGCACATTGAGAAGGACTGCATGACAGAATACATTACCAACATAATACAATTCTATTGCAAACTTGAAACCCCCCCTGTTTGAATCAGCATGAGAAAAGACAGTGCATATCTACTAGCTAGCTGACAGAACATGCGGCAACGTGGACATATGTTAACAGTTACTTGTAACACAGATAGGCAGTATACAGAATGAGTAATTAACACAGCACAGAAAATTGTTTATAGTGGACAATTTTTCATGAGTACCAAAATGTTCAATGGAGTCCACTCTACCAGAAAAATGATATTCCCAAGGAAAAAGTTCTTTTGAAAGTGGTCAAACGGAGCTGTTTCCATGGCAACATACCAAAAATTAAGGACCTGTATATAAAACAGTTAAATGACCATACCTCATTCACTTTTTGATATAGAGATGTGGAATTCGTAACAAAAGGGAGCTTATGATTGTGCATTACAATTTGGTATGCTATATCATACTTATTTAATTAGTATATTCATAATTAACCATTTTCAAATACTGGAAACCACAAGAGTAAAACAATACACCAATATGTTCTACAATCAAAGAAAATTATTTATCACATTAAAATATGTGTAAACTGGCACTATAGATGTTTCTATGGCAACATAAATAAAATATAGACCAGTATGACCATGTCTCGGTCAGTTTTTGAGGTAGGGATATGATATTTGTACCAAGATGGAGCTTATGCATAGTGCAGTACTATATGATATGATATGACCTGAAATTAAAAATATCTTTTTTTTAAATTTTTATTTTTTTATATAAATGCAGAATTTTGTAAACAAACCAATAGCATGTCAAATTTTTAATTGTGGAACCTAAGGGAAAGCTATATTTGAATATAAACGTATACCAATGTGTTGTATTATTAACGGTGATTGTTGTCCTACCAAATTTAGTACGTTAAAATATGCATAAGTTGGAATTTCAGTCGTTTCTATAGCAACATCCCAGACGTACACAATTATTTCCATCACATTAGTCATACACTATCAAAGTGGAAATGAACTAGAATTATATTGTTTATAAAAAAGCAATTCAATGTGTATTTCAAATGGTGTACAAAATTGTCTCCATTGCCAATATTTAAAATCCAATATTCCTGCCAAACACCCCAAATAATAATAATACCATAACTCATTACATATTTGCGCTAGTTAAAATTAATTTTGGTTCAATATCCAGGTTTTTAAGCATGGGGAATCTATTGGAAGGATTATAGATGTCATTTGACATCTACTTTATCATAAAATTGCAAGATAGCTGCCAAAAACACAAGCAATGAAATACTGATAAAGAACATAACTCCTATAGTATTAGTACATGTAACATTAACTTGGGCTCTATACCAATGTTTTGGATCAATACAATTCGAATAGAATTATTACTTGTATTATTTGTTGATTTACTGTAACATGAAACATCATAATTAATATACTAATTAAATAAGTATGATATACCATATCAAATCTTAATGAAAAATGCATAAGCTCCATTTTGGTACCAATTCCACATCCACATCCTAAAAAGTGAGGGAATATGGTCAATTAACTGTTTTACATGCTGCTCCCTAATTGTCGGTATGTTAAACATGTACTGTAAATCAGGAAATTAATGCGAGCAGGATATTAATGCGAAAAATGCGATTGGCGTGTGGCCGCATTCAATTC
>JAUTBT010085307.1:0-11702 GCA_032361225.1 Lepetodrilus schrolli | reverse complement strand
GTAATCACAATATTTATTCAATTTCAATTTCATCATTCCATTTATTCAATCATATATTCACTTTTAATCAAACTTTTTCATTTTTAACCCATTTATATTGTATAGTTAATTGGTTCACCGTCACTTATGGGTGAAAGATTCCCACTGTGACGTAAAACAAAAATTCACTCACTCACTCACTCACTAGGTTAGACTAGAAATCGAGTGCGAATATTAATGTGGGGATGATTGGGATATACTGTCTACATTGTCTTCAGTTATCTCCCTTGGTTCGTTAGTCCCCGTCATGCAAGTCTTACTGTATCAGATGTTGTTGTGTTTTCTCTTCTAATCATTGACAGAATGGCACAATGGTACTGTTACCTCACCTGAACCTTCTGTCATAAGAATTCATATAATTCTTCAAATTTCAGTGATAATCCTTCAAATATCGGTATATATTTTGGCATGTTGATAGAAAACAGCTCGGTAATCGCTATGTAATTCTAAATTCAATATTTTCTATTAATCGCAGCAAGGAGATAAAACCTGATGTAAGTCGTTACAAGGTGACCACCACATACATCGAACTGACCTTGAAGAAAGTTTCCACAGAGCGCTGGCATTTTTTGGAAGTTCCTCGACGAAAAGGTTAGTGTTTCACTTTGTGTATTTTATTCCAGTCCATTAAATAATTGTCAGTTTATTTTCTCACTTTTGTAAGACTTCTCCTACCAATGAACAACTCAACATGTCAAATAGTAGTACGAGTGAAATAATTAGAGACTAACCCATGAGATACGAGTGATTACAGAAAATATGTCCAGATTGAAATTAATGTTCACAAGGGACATATTTTCCGTAACCACTCATATCGAGTGAGTTATTCTAATTATTCAATATAATCATTTTAATGTAATAAACCATTGAAAATTGCTGACAAACAGCTTTATCGAGTACATTTCACCTAAGCACGAGAAATACAAAAAGACAAGACGTAATCAACACTGTTGATTATGGAACCATTATTACACAGTAGATATCCACTAATTATATTGAATAATCTTAAATCCTCTAGACACCAATTTAAAAGAAATATATTATTTCTAATTATTATCTAGTTTATTTTTTAATACTACCAGATATATACTACCAGATATATTTTAGCTGAAAGACAGGACAATATATTATTTAATTTGTAGAAGATGGTTGCTGAGGTTATCTCCCTTTTTCAGAAGTGGAAGCTCCAAAGTCTGACACATGGATATCGACGAAAAAAACAACATCAACAACCGCAATAACCACAACAACAACAACTACCAAACCAGTATTTGACGAGATGAGTAATATCAACGCTTCGAAGAATCTCAGTGGATCCAAGATCTCTCGGGGCAGTGACAAGAACGAGAAAACTCCATCTGCAGTGAACACCGACAATATACAGGTTAGAGCGTGGATCTGGTTGTCTCCCTTTGTATGGTTCTTCTGTACTCCTTTCTATTGATGAAAGCGGCGACATCCCAACTGTTGATTAATATCAGAACAATGCCTAGAAAATGTCCTATCTAGACAATGTCTGGTATCTTCCAGTCTAGACGATGTCTGGTACGTATCTATGTAGCAGGGTATTGTTTCTTGAACTTCTTATCCACTATGAGACCATAGCACTCTGGTAAGTGCCAGATCAATATGAGATCACTACAAGAGTGCTTATGGTGTCCTAGTAGATACGAGAGCTTCGGGAAAGGATACCCTGGACCATACCTATCCTGGGATTTGAACCCGAGTTGCTGGTTTATAAGTCCAACACCTTGCCGACTTCGCCAAAGGGGTAATCCCGCTGGCCGAGACCAGTAGTAGTATCATATTCCTGATGTCATCATATTTGCATTGTTTTCCTTTATTTTTCTTTTACCATTGTTTATAACGCCTTAAAGAAACCCACAATGTCGGCTATTTCAGAAACCAACCTGTAAGGTCCAACCTCTGAATAAGTGTGATGGGCAGCAGGTGGTTGTTGCAGGCTTTACTGGTTTGGATAATCTTGGAAACACATGTTTCATGAACAGCGTTCTTCAGGCTCTCGCCAACACTAGAGAGTTCCGCGACTTCTTCTTGGGTATGTGTCGTCATGTACTGGTGAAATATTACTGCTGTAACGAAATATCTTTTTGATTAAAAGGTGCAAAATTTGTTTTAAACATTTTTTTTTGGTTATGTCGTACAAAATAACAAATTGAAGTTTTTGGGTTTGTTATTCTATAAAGTATATACTGAGATAATCTACCAAATTTCATCCCAAACTATGGTATAGCTTTATACTTATTGCGAATTTTGGATATTTTCCTTAGTCTATCCCCTTTTCTAAATTCTTTTCTTAGTCCAGAATCAAACCATGGCTTATCATTTAACTTGGTATGCATAAAGTAATATTTCTTGGTAATAAATCATAAAACAATTGTACAGCTTCGTCAATACTATTACTATGTTCAAACAGTTTTACCCAATTTGTTTTATTTCATTTTTATAACTATGGTAGAGATGCATTTGTAACTATGGCAACTGTTTGTTTGTAACTATAGCAACTGTATATTGACAATTATATTGTATAACATTACTTCATATGGCTTGATTTTTCCAGGATCATTATTTCTCATTCATAATTTTAAATCGTAGCTTTCAGAAATTATATACTTGGTTCTCGTTGTGACGGATTTTCCAGCTTTTTTTCTTTCATGTCTAGGAATGAATATTGATCCATGCTTTGTTTTAATACTCGTCCATCACTGCAATACAAGCATGCGTTTTCAGACGCGAGATTCCAGCTGGAAATCAACCAGGACAATCCTCTGGGGACTGGAGGTAACCTGGCCGTGGCGTTCGCCATCCTTCTGAAGAATATGTGGTCTGGCAAGAAATACTCCGTGCCTCCTGGAAAACTCAAGGTACTGGATCATTACCTTTTATATCTTCTCTTTTCGTAAACTTAGCCAGTCATCTCAAGGTGCATTATTTCTCTGGTCGCAGAAAACTTGACAGGGGAATCCCCAGATTCAGATCTAAATTTAACTTCTAGCTGTCTTCTAACCATGTCGTCGCATATGGGTGAATTATTCCCTCTGCGATTTAAACCACTAAAGCACTGACTAATCTTCTACCTATTGTCCTCTGCACTGCTCATGTACACACAGCACAGCTTATAACTCTTCCTCTTATTCTCTGTCAGCCATTGCTGACGGTCGAGTGTTTAACACTGGGAGAAAGCTGAGTATCACATCTTGTATTATGTTCAGTACAGGACCCTTAAATACCCTTATATTATGTTTTTAGCATATACTACTTTACATTTGAAGTTTGAAATATTTCTCAGGAACAGGTGGTTGTGCTGTCTGTACCATGGCAATGCAGTTATCATCCTTGGTCTGTCAGTACCAGCCAGTGCTCGCAAGTTTACTGCAACATTCAGCGCTACAGATGTTGCAGGTTTCCTCCTGTCCTAAACTGACAAGCCGGAATAAAAAGTGAAAGAATCTTGAAAGCAGCTATAAAAGAAAATAATTTTTGAAAATAATAAAGGAAATTCTCACAGTAATGTCAAGAGTCAACTCGCTCATTCAGTTATTCGCAGCATAGAGGTTAGATTTATAAGGTACACATTTTTAGATAACAATTAAAATAATGTCGATAACCATGTGTCTGTTTACAGGACATCGTGTCGAGGAAAGCCAGTCAGTTCACAGGGTTCGCCCAGCACGATGCTCAAGAGTTCATGGCGTTCCTGTTGGATGGCCTTCATGAGGTGAGGGGACCAATGCATGTTGCCTTAAAGTGACATCGAGCACTAAATTCAAATTGTATAAACATAAAGAACTGATGATCCTACACCATGTACAGTGAATGTGTAATTATCAATGATAGTTGCTAACAAGCTATGTTATGATTTGTTGTTTCTAGGACCTGAATCGGGTAAAGAAGAAGCCGTACACCACCTCAGTGGATTCCGATGGGAGAGCTGATGAGGTACAGTACACAAGGGGTTAATGGTATTTTTCTGTGAAGTAGTGGGTTGGAGGTGGTGCTGAGTTCACAGACATTACATTTCCTTTACTGTCTATCGGCACATATGGGTGAAAGATTCCCGCTGTGACGTAAAACAAAAACTCGCTCGTCGTATGGATGACGGGTGCTGCAGTTTTCCTCCTGCCTTAAATTGACAAGCCGTGGGTTCGGAGGATCTTGAAAGCAGCTTGTAATCTGAATAAATAAATTACACCAGCATTTACCTATCCCTTGACAATATATAATTTTTGTGAAATGCATTGGACTGAGGTAATGATGGTCTTGTATGATGCTTCTCATTGTAGACTGTAGCCAACGAATCTTGGGAGATTTACAAGAAGCGCAACGATTCCGTGATCGTAGACTTATTCCAAGGACAGTACAAGTCCAAGCTCGTGTGTCCGGTCTGCAGCAAGGTATGGCAACAAACTATTGATTAGATCTACTGGAAAACCACTGATCCTTGTAGGTGTTAATTGGTTATAATATTCTGAACTTAAATGAAATCGATCACCAATATCAATTATGGTTTGGGAAGAAATTTGAGCTTGAAATGATAGTCTCTACAGTTTTCCTCAATGTTTGTATGTTCATTTCAGGTGTCAATCACGTTTGATCGGTTACAATATCAGTGATGCTTTGGGGCTAAAATGAGCTTGAAATGAAATTCTCCGCAGTCTTCCTCAATGTTTGCTTGTTCATTTCAGGTGTCAATCACATTTGATCCATTCCTGTACCTGTCAGTTCCCCTACCAAAGAAGTGTCGCCTACTGCCTGTCACGTTCATGTGGCGCGAACCTTACAAGAGGCCTGTTAGGGTGAGACATGTTATGTTGAAATATAAAGGCACTATTAGGGTTTCTATTTATTTTGAATAGTTTCTGTATGACGTCAAAGAGAAAGCAATTTAGAGATATTATTAACCTTTAATTAAGCAGAATAAATAATCAATAATTATAATATTTCAGTTCATTGTTTGCCTTTTCAACAATATTGACTAATCAAATTCAAGGAAGTTTTAGTATTATATTGCAATGATCTTTATTGTCTGTGTATTATGTTTCAGTTTATGGTTCGCCTTCCAAAAGATTCCCATGTGGAACAGCTCAAGGGTGACCTCAGTAAGAAGACAGGGGTCAAGGCCAAAGATGTAAGATGGAGGAATATATTAAAATTATGCACTCCATGTCTTTCAATAATAATAATGGACATGCAATTCTTTTTAATCCTTATTCATACCAAATATAGAATATGAGAGCAGATATATGTCAACTTCAAATTAAATTCACATTTCATTCCCGGAAAGTTCTTCCATTGAAATATATGTCGTCGCAAATGGATGAGAGATGGAATGCAGGGGTGCATTCAGGCTGCACTACATTTACTACACTACACTACACTACGCTACTTTTCTACAAAGTAGTGGCTGGCTGAACGGGTTAGTAGGAAAATAGCAGTAAATCGGTTTGCACATGCGTCCTGTCCATTCCCTTCATGCTTTGGGTTTTCCTACATTTTCCCACACAACACTACGGGGTCCAAACCTGTAGTAGAAAGTAGTACTACAAAGTACTACACCTGCTGGCTGAACGGCTTCCATAGCACTACATAGTACTAGGTAGAGATAAGTAGTGCAGCCTGAACGCACCCATGGTGTGCAAACTTTTTTGGTGAAATAATGTTTCCTTTCTCAGATGAGGGTTTTCGAAGCCTACAGAGGGAAGATTCACAAGTTCTTTCCCCGAGGGTCTAGTCTTTCCAGCATCCAGATGAATGACAACATCATAGTGTATGTAAATATTGACTAAGAGCACCCTTTCATACTACTGCTGCTGCTGCTGCTGCTGCTGCTGCTGCTGCTGCTGCTGCTGCTACTACTACTATTACTATTACTATTACTATTACTATTACTACTACTATTACTACTACTACTATCACTACTACTACTACTATTACTACTACTAGGCTACTACTACTCAGTTAGACCCCTTGCCATCAAACGCCTGCATTTTGTGGCGCTATCATCAACACTGATACCAAAAGACGTTAAAAGATGACTTGTTGTTCCCCTGCTTGGCGCTCAGCATTAATAGGGTAAAGATAGGACTGGTCGGCTCGGAATCAGTATACTGTGTCTGAGTGGGGTATTCATGTTCTATCTGCGGCATTTGATATTCCAAGTGAGCTAGCACTATAAAAACTGGTGGAAATCCAGACTAGTACAAGCAGTACATATGCATGCAAGCCATGATGTGAGTGAAAAAATGTTGAAAGTGGCTTTAAATTCCAAATCAACCAACCACCTACTACTGCTACTACTACTACTATTACTACTACTACTACTACTACTACTACTACTACTACTACTACTACTACTTCTACTACTACTACTATTCATAATAATAATAATAATTCAAAGATTAGTATACTTTGACACACTAATAAGATCGATGGATCCATAGAAATTAATGATCAAACGTACACCTGTGTGTACTTTGAGTGTTTTATGGTTTAAACATATTTTTATTCAAAGCAATACGAATTAGGATTGTTAATCAAGCAGTAAAGCTTATTTATTTTATACCGTTCCTCAACAAATGATACATACAATACATAATACATTTGCTTAATCAAGGTAACCCTTTTTTGACTGTCTTTCTCGTACGTGGAGCAGTACGAGAATTGCATGTCTGAAATTTATAGGCATGTTATTAGATCAAGAGATTAATTACTATAGGGTTGAACTGCTTATTTATGAAGTATCCATTGGTTAGATAATGGTAATTTTCAATGAGTAATTGACCAAGATATAGCGCGGCCAGTTATTATCTTGATGTACACCCTTGGATAAACACATTTGTCAAGCCAGAATGGAAATACTAAATGTAATTTAACTCTACAATGCGTTGAGTGCCGTCTCCAACGCTTCTTTTCAGGATAGATTTTCCGTTTTAGGAAAAGGGCTAGGCTATGTGTGAAATAGTGATGGAACTCATAACTCATGTTGAAAACAAACACTACCATGAAAACGCTCTGCAGACATTATGTCTCGGAAAACGTTAGTGGAAGCTATGGATAGTAGACGTATACACTGACACGTGTACATCTTAATAACCGTGATATATACCTAGACATCACGTATGAGATAATTCTGTTATACGCGTACACCGCAACTGATTGTGCCGTTTCACCCTTTATGTGTTCCGTTCTACTAAATACCGAAATAAATAGTTAACCTCACGCATATCCTTCTTGCGAAACACGCAAAGCTATTATATCGCTCAGACGTCTGATTCTAATACTGTTCATGGTCTCATGCCAAAGTACATCTGATTTCATCCCGAGAGACAAATACAGGCTCTCAGCTGGCGCGTGAATTAACAGCTCATGATCGACCTTAAGGGTCGTGATACCGAGAAATGCTAACGTTGAAATAGAATAGTTTGTCATTATTGGATGAATAGTATAGCAGTTTCCTATATTTGTATTTGGCTTCATAAAGCCAGCAGCTCTGTGGAAGTATTGATGACAGCTTGTATATCTAATAGACAAAGTCTTTAAGTGAAGGACCACTATAAGTGTCCTGCAGAAATTAATACACCCACAAGGTGCACGAATTCAGGTTACTAATATATTACAGGTGTTTAAAAAAAATATGTTTTAATAGTTTATTCGCCAGAAAAGGATTGGAAGAAGGCTATCTGGTTCCATAAGTATTTCCTATACATAGTTCTTGCTCACGATGTGCATAAAAGACTGCTATTTGTGACAGTGCCATCGATTGTTCATTTTGTAATCGCTAAGGGAGCTAACCCTCTCTCCGATGGACTAATTACAAAGGTTGGCTGATATATAATTCATTATATATATGACTTTAGCAGGAAGAAGGCATAGCTTTTAACAAGGCTGCATTTGAGTCATCGCCATTAGAGTCCGCGGTACCTTTCACATTCACTACAAAACAAATGTTAACTTCAAATATGGATAAATAGGTTTGTTATTATTCTTGACATATATGTGAGTTGGAAGACGTTCATTGGCGCCGGTCGATAGGCAATTACCAAGTAATTCACAAAAATAACTATTGAAAAATGTCGACATCTGTTAAAAAAAATAACGTATTCATCCATTTACACCATGTTGATTAACACACGTAGTGGACATTGCGATGCTAATTGACATGCTAATTGAAATGCTAATTGAGATGGTATTTATCTCACTTTTGGGGAGTTGGATACTAGTATTCATACATACTGCCACACAGGATCGAGACTAAATGGTTCTTTAAAGACGGCGCATTGCTGCCCTAAAGCGAATATGAGCACAGTACAAACGGAGATGGAATGGTTCGCTTGCTGTGGATCGACAGCGCTCCACGGTGAGGTCGTCTAATGCAAAGGCCACGGCATCTTCAGGAAATGTCTTGCAATAGTAAAAGGCAATATCCGGGAACGTCTGAGTCGTCTCCTGGTCTATTCGACCAGTCATTACTCGCCACAAGACTACGTCAATGTAGGTCTTTCATCAGAAATTATGAACTTTTAGAGAAATACTTTTTTTTAAAGTGCTTCTTCCGGTATATTGGTGTTGGTGCATTGGCGTTTTGATGCTGTATGCTCGTAGTATTGAATTATTCGGGGCAGTGTCATAACTGTTGTATTTGATAATGATTGATCATAATGTATTTTGATTGTAGACATTTTGATTAATTTACATTTTGTGATGAATCTGTTTTGACGATCAATTGTGACTTTTCACACTATCAAATTTCAGTATGAATTAAACTATTTGCCTGGCCAAATTAAATACTCTTATTTACTCTTATTTGTCGTGTGCATAAGATGCAAGTAAAAATAATCACACACATATTCTTTCTGTTTGTGTTTCTCTCACTCACACACATACACGCACAGACACACAGACACACACACACACACACACACACACACACACACACACACACACACATACACACACATGTTACTAGATAAATATTCCAGTGGGCAATACGCGAACTATAAAATAAAACTAACCCAGTGATCATGATACATCGATCATTTCACGGAACATATAATAGCGAAATCAGAGACTCTTTTCCTGTTTATTGACAACATTAACAAGAGCCTACGCGTAGCGAAAATTCTAATTATATCGCTAATATAGGATTCAAGATATCTACTGTTACGTAATATGACAAAGGATACACAAATAGATGACATTTAGATTCATGTAGGCGTGTGTTAGTATTAATTATAGATAGTCAGGTAAATCAATTATACACGGTCTACAATTAGATCAGAATCGTATCATGCTATTTATCGCCCGGAGGAAATGTCCACGTGTAAAACAAACGAGTAATAATCATACGCTGTGTGTATATGTATTATTGAAAGTACTAGTACACCAAAACTGACACAGACATATTGTACCTAAGCTCCCACTGTGTAGTATACTGCCCAAAGGAACGTCCAAATGTAACTCGTTTATTTGATACATTTGGATCAGACAACAAAATTAATTAAGGCCCAGTAGCCTTTTTGGACATATAAATGTAGCTGTATATTACTTTAACAACGAAGAATTTCCAAACATCTGGCTCCATGTACTATTAAAGAACTTGTAGAAGCATTGGAAGAAGAATGATATCAGATTCTTAACGCCATGTTCTGAAATTTGGTAGGAAGCTTCCCCAGTCGTATATCTACTGGCCCTTAACTTATTGGGTTGAGTATATATACATGTACGCGGATGCTATTATTGCAAGTACACCAACATTCATAATATTCTGAAGAGACATATGATACTAGTATTAGAATTATCTCATTTATCCTAGAATCCATATGGCTGTGGTAGGCTATATTCTAGCATTTTCGCTGTCTGATCAGATTTTGGTTTACATCCATTTCCTGGTTCTGAAATGGCCGAAAATCTCTAGAATATATCGAAGGGAACATACACTCTGACAGCCGGGTCGTACATACTGTGGTAAATGGAATAGATTGGCATTGCAAATTACTAGCACTGTACACAATAGTTGCTACTCCTTAGCTACGATAGTTTTCGTGTGAGAATATTTGTGTTAACGTTATGCCATAGTTATTTGATTCCCTGGTTTATGGATTTCTATGTAATAATGTTGTCTCGGGGGGTCGAAAATATAAATAAATATATTTTCTGATGTTGGTCAATTGGTCCGATGCAATATAAAGATAATAATAATTGGAGATTATAATAATAATAATAATAATAGTGCATTTCTAATGTGGAAAAACACATGCTCGAAGCGCAGACAAAGACAGTCACTAGGGATAGGCTTGGCGGAAGAGATGAGTTTTCAGAAGGGCTTTGAAAGAAGGGTAGTCTGGACAGGATCGAAGTTTTGTGGGAAGCTTGTTCCATTCCACGGCAGCGGTGTAAGAAAATGATCTCTGTCCATAGTGCCACTGTCCAGAGTATTTCAGTGATGTTGCACAACTATTATGTTTAATGTTACCTATTGCTGGTACAGACAACCAGATACACAGATACACTGTACATAAAGACATCCACATCACATCCTTTCCTGTTATTTTAGTTATGAACAGCTTTTTCAATTGGTAAAGCACAAATACAGTGGCATTAAACTGTTAATCATCCAGGGGACATTATTCCTGAAGCTATTGTACGAGTAACAATATTGTTAAAGCCTTTGTAGAAGGAAATTTGACTCTCTGTGGTTTATAACGTTTTTCTCTGCGAATGCTGTCTGGCTTATGAAACGAATGCAGATCTATCTTGGTATGCGTTAATATTTTACCCCTGCATTGTAGACCACTCAGCTATAGTTTGGCCTTTGATACACATAGAGCTGACCAAGAAAAACTTCCCTGTTCTCAGTGTGAGATTGTGATTTTAGGTTTGATTCAGTAACTATCTCTGCATCAAAAAGTGCTTGCAGGATTGCTGCAACATTATGCTCTACATGTTGTAGGTTTCCTCCTGTTATAAACTTACAAACCACAATATGAATTTATTTTATGAAATCAGCTCTAATAAGCCACTTACATAAATACATAAACCAAATTTTGCATGAACATTTGACTCTTTTGGAATCATCAAATTCGCCCATACAGAAATAAATAAATGTTTTTAAAAAAAAGGTTTGTATGAACAATTTAACTTTTGTAACTGTCTTTTCTATGATATATTCCTGTGTTTCAGTCAAGGGGAGCTGGCCATTTGCTGGTACATCTTGCTGACTGGATCGGTGTTCATTGAGGGCTCCATGTTTTTACCCAGGGCAAGGTAAGTCATACATGGACTGTGTATGTAGTAATAGTAATACTATAGTCATTTGTAGAGCGCACCATCCACCGTTACACAGTACCATCCACTGTTACACAGTACCATCCACTGTTACACAGTACCATCCACCATTACACAGTACCATCCACTGTTACACAGTACCATCCAACATTACAGACGTTACACAGTACCATCCACGGTTACACAGTAATATCCACTGTTACACAGTACCATCCAGCCGGCTCTGTGGCGTAATGGTTAGAGCGTCGGCCTGGAGTGCGGAAGGTAGTGGGTTTGATTCCCGGTCGCGTCATACCGAAAGACGTTAAAAGATGGTACTTGTTCCCCTGCTTGGCGCTCAGCATTAAAGGGGTAAAGCA
>JAUTBT010085306.1:0-11703 GCA_032361225.1 Lepetodrilus schrolli | reverse complement strand
TCTCTCTCTCCCCCCCCCCCTCTCTCTCTCTCTCCCCCCCTCTCTCTCTCTCTCTCTCTCTCTCTCTCTCTCTCTCTCTCTCTCTCTTACTCACGTGATCAGGACATATCGTTTTCAATAAAGGATAGAAAGCAATATCCATCTATAGTGCATAGTACATTAATCCATCTTATACTTTCTGAGTGCTGTTTGACCAGTCCACACAGCAGATACATACACTTGTAAATGTAAACATGTAGATTTTAGTTAAATTATTCCTCTTGCATAATTTAAATGTGTGTGTGTGTATGTGCGCGCGTGTGTGTGTGTATGTGTGTGTATATGTGTGTGTGTATGTGTGTGTATGTGTGTGTGTGTATGTGTATGTGTGTGTATGTATGTGTGTGTGTATGTGTGTGTGTATGTGTGTGTGTGTATGTGGGGTGGGGGTTCGTGTGTGTGTGTGCGCGCGCGTCTGTGTGTACGATCGTTTGTGTGTACGTGCGCGCGCGTGTGTGTACGAGAACAGCAACTTGTAGACCTACTAGTCTTATATTATCTGTTCTTCTGTACTCCTACAGTACGCCTACTCTACGCCTACTGTACTCCTACTGTATAGCAAAGCAAAACCTAATCTGTTCTATATTCTCCGTTTTCTCCAGTAAAGAAGCATATATAGTGATCTTAATTGATACATTTGATATTGCCCACCGACTGTCCTTTCATTACTGTATTTCAATTCAACATTTCAAGACTCTTGACTCTAGTTGTATATGGTGCATCCTCGTTATATCGCTCTTGGCATCTTTGTTCTGTGAGTCTGATCTCGAGTTTCTCACATCTGGATAAAATATGAACATGACCTAAAGGTTGTAATGGTGGTGGTGTTTGAACTCAACACGATCATATAATTCACCCACCATACTTGGGTTAATGGACACAAAGAAAATGAAACATACTTGAGTTGGCAGATTGGCTTTATAGACATTGCCGTCGGAATATAGCGGGCTTATGTGATGAATCGGCTATATCCTTTACACATACCATGTCATATAAGAACATGTATAGGTATTACATATGTCATGGTCATACGTATTTTTATCTGAAATTATGTACATTTGATGTGTCTACACAAGTATATTGGGCAACAGCATATCCCACTGGTTTTCAATATTTTCATATTTTATAAGTTTTTAATATTTATAGCTACGCACAAAATATATACGTCGAGCTCTACAGCCGTGCGTGCGATTGAATTGCTGTTCAACGTCGCTGCGAAAAGCTCCTCACAGCGAAGATGTATGCCATTTGCATTATTTGGTGTAGCGATTTACAAGGGATTTCCCTGTGCCGTAGATACATCATGGAAGGCATTTTTGCGACACAAATGCGATGATGCGTACGCTAATTAAAAATACTTTGCATTTCCAACTCGTATTTGGTCAAATGCGGCAATAAAAATAGGTGATAGTATGCGTTTAAAGTCGTCAACTGAAGATTATATAGTTAATAAGATTCACTGTTCAAAGCCCTACTAGATGAGAAATGGCATCGCCATACTCCTTCTGGGTCGACAGGCCGGCCAAAAGTGTTCTTTTTTCTCTGTCAATACGATGACTTAGTCTGCACCGTATACAAATATTTAGTGGAGCAGACGATAACCTCCTGTACAATGGTAAATCTCTTCTGGCGTCCGGCAAAGTGGGTATGAACCAGAGGTATAGAGAAAGGGTGTAGGCCCGGGAAGAGTGGAAGGAATCGAGAGCGGAAGGAAAGATAGATAAAGAAATGGAAACGGAAAGCTAGAAAGAGCCGGCCCTACACTTTGCAAACACGTTGTCATATAACATTTGATTGCTTAATAGTAAAGTTTATATAGAAAAGACACCCAGTGGGTTATGAGATATTGATTGTTGGTATAGAGTGCTCAGTCCAGTGCAATGTAAGCATAGTTTAGTTCCAGCTCAAGTAATTCTAAAGAAGAGAGTAATGACCCCGAACACAGTCACTTTCAACACACCTGACCTATTCGTCCTCCTGACCTAGTCGTCCTCCTGGCCTAGTCGTCCTCATAATACAGTACGACTGTAGTGGTGGTGTGGTTTACTGCTTTGACAGTCGCCTTCCAGCTCAGCTGATTTCGGCAGACTGGTCCCTCCTTGGGACGCGTGTGTCTCACGTAAGACTGTATTAAACAGCTAGTTACTTATCATCCACCTTCCACCTTATATTATATCTTCCCGACAAACAAATTAAAACATTACACGGGATACAACGATTAACTAGCACAACTGGCCAACGTAAACAGTGGACGCGGGACATGATATTATTAATTAAAATTACCATTATATTAGGTTCAGTTTAAAAGAATATATGCTAACAGAAGGATACAACACCATTTTCCAAAGCGTAGATCAATGACAATATGTTAGTATTTGCTGTACAAAACGCTGATGCCTGTCGCAGGTCAATAAACTTGGCACAGTCTTATCACTGACATTTAGTCAAGAACCATCATCGGCAACTTGGAGTGTATACCTTTAAATTCAATATAGAATTACTATGTCAATGATACTGAAGAGGACCATGGTATGCCCCATTAACTAGCCAAAGAGAGTGGAATGTGATCTTGCAAACATCTAACACAACTTCCTTGTGTTAGGAAAGTGACGAGGGTACAAGAGATTCATAATTACGTGACAACGGAACAGTGCTGTTACTTATGTCTAAACTAGAATTTGCCATTGGCCTGTGAATCTTTAAATCTTTCGTACATAACATGTACATGTATAGTTTACATTGTAATTTAAAAACATAGTTGAAATCTGTCAGCTAAGCCTCCACAACTCACTTGGTAGTTTAAAATTTAATTTAATTTGTAATTTTTATTTTTTTAATTTAATTTTATTTTATTTTATTATTTTTTTATTTTATTTTATTTTATTTTAGTGTTTTGTTTTGTTTTGCTTTTTTTTTTTTATATTGATATTAAGGTAGACCTATTCTATGTTATAAGGAAAGAAATAATATGGTAAATGACATTAAATACATACAATCACAGATTAAGTTGTCGTTTTGGACCGAATAAGAGATAAAAATGCAAAGTTCATGCACTGAGCATACATATAATCGATTTTGTACCTCCAAATATATTTTCACCGCTGTAGGATATACTAATACATGCACATTATAATAATAAATCCTACATACACTATTTTAATTTTCATTAGCTATTTAGGCAAATCAATAGGGCATATATACACCTATATATACTATTTGTCAGTGAGTGTACGGCAGTATGTTTCAGTTAAGAATTGACCGTGGTTATGTATGATTGGTCCCTGAAGTATGAATGATTTGAAGGTCCTGCTGATACTTGTGTTTACGAACGTCAGAGATATTTTCAGAGCCTTTTACTTTCGAATATTTAAGTATGAATTACGGGAAATCAATTCTAAGTACACATGATGTACAAAATATTCGCCGGGAAATACTGTGCGATATGATCTCATTCGAATCCACATGGTACATCATCAACTGACAATATAACGACCTCATATGCCACGCTTCACCGTTGTTTATTATAAAAGAAATCCTGAAATATCAACTACAGATTTCTGTTTACATAAAATATATATCTAAGGATACAAATATTGATAACAATTAATCAATTATATAGTCAATAACTACCGTATGCACATATTTATTAAGCAGTATGAAACCTTGGCTGAGCCTCATAAAACCATATCTAAATTTTGAAATTAGAAGTCAGACTAACGATCGAAAACAAAACTTGCAAAATGACTGTTGTACCCAAAAATGGCAGCGAAAAAACAAACAAACTGTATTTGATAATGGGGACATCATCTTAGAAATCTAAGCCTACGTTTACCCACATAATGCACCCAATTTTCAAAAATGTTCCCAGAAAATGTGACCCCCCCCCCCCTCCATATGTGAAAAAAGGTTAGTTACGGCCCTAGATACTCTGGTCATTTCCTAGTCAAGAGAATTACTTAGACATACAGAATACGCTTGGGCCACAGTATACATGTTATATAAAGTTTACAAGTAAAGGGTAGCGTTTGAATGATGTACATGCCCAATGTATTATTATACACCGTTATTTCATTTGGCTATATCTGAAACTTCAAATCAGCATACTCTTAACCTGTAGTTAACGTGATCATCCATTCATGGATATTTAAGATACCGGTATTTGAATCTGCATGTCGATAACAATGGTTTATCAAAAGCCGGATGACTGCCTGAATGCATGGTAGCCTTGACGGAGTTCAATTGATTCGTGGCTTTCAATGCGTGGCGTTGTTTTCAAACCGACTACCGTCAATCTTTAAACGTTGTAGCATCACTGTGTCACACACAACTCAACTGAGACCTATCGCTCAGATTTATAAACATGGGATCATTGTATCCATGGGCTCACATTTGCAAAGATTTGCTCAGCATGCATGAAAAGCCAGTCATATAAACGTCACTATTTGGACGCCGTAATGCTAGTCAATGGACAGGGTGAAGGTCGTTAAGCAGACCATCGATGACGAGATTGTCATAAAAAATATAGCCACTAATGCGATTATTATTGTATTTAATGCCATGCAGGACTGCCTGCATCCTTGAACCCCATGGGGTACTTAATTCCGCTCAGGAATCACTTCATGTGGTACCCCTGGCACACATCAAGAGCGAAACTTGGGCAAACTGTTTAGGAGCTATAAATAGAACAATGATTAATATCAATTTCATTGGATATATTTTCACACCAAATTCATCGGGAAGATGATTTCTTTGGTTGGCTATTTGCGCAAGTTTCCCCCTAGATGTGTGCCAGGGGTACCACGTGATATGAGTCCTGAACGGAATTAAGTACCTCTATAGTGCGAGAATGGACTGCCTGCAAGTCACTGACATTTATTAGTTGCATTGCCATAGGCTAAAGTTTAAATATAGAATTTATAGTAGGCCTATTTAAAGGGTGAAAACAGTAATGAACCGTATACTACCTCAGGGATCTCGTGGCAAATGTGACCATTGATGAACATGTGGGTATTTGACTATAATATGTGACCCAGGAAGGTGTGACCGAGGACCACACGGCAGTTGCGATCAAGAATGGAGTGGTGGGTGTGGGCAGAGATGTATAGAGATGTAACCAGGATGCCTCCGCGTCAACAGCTACCCTCAATGAACCATATGCAACCAGCTTTCTTAATGGGAACTGTGCGCTTTAAAATATTATCAGAACAGCTCTATCAACATCACATTTGCTTACTATAGAATTCATATATAATCTCATCTCTAAATCTCACACAGGAAGTACATTGCATCATTGAGTACGTGCCCAATGATTGGATGATGCTACATGGGATTGCTTGACCTCGGGTGGATTATTTTCACGACTTTCAAGAGAATTGCTTTCACAAGAGAGATATGAGGTCAGATAACCACGTCATTGAAAGGATTTGCACGACATACCGTACGCACTCTAAGCATCCCGTTTGTGTATAACTATTTTCAATTCTGACCTTGATAAGGACGAAAATGCGCACACACAAAAAAAATACACGTAACTATTCTAAGAATATATATTTCTACATTCAATATTTGAATCATATTTCACTGCTTCACGCATCATTGTCATTTTCAGATTTGATAAAATAAAATAATCAGTTAAATAATATTCGTTTAATATTAAAATTTGTACTGGCTTGGGTGTATTCAGATGTCAAAGCCAATTGACTATGGAAATTAAAAGCATGGAAGTTGTTGCGAACTGAGACGTACACGAGTTTTACTATACTATGAATGGCGTACACTATATACTATAAATACCGCCGTACATAATTGCCTCTGCTACAGGTCATATATATAACATTCATAGTATATACAAGGTCCATCAGAATTAGGTCAGAATTAGTATTAATTGAACCCGCGCTATAAAACTAGAAGGCCACTAGCGTTGTAAACTACTTACTGCATACAATACTAGCATTTGACCTTCGACCCACATATGAGGCCTACAAACAATATAGAACGCCATGTGGAGTCGAGCATGGAACTCGCAATTAACACGTTCATAATGCTACCGGTCGTAAAAAGTGGTTGCAATTTTTGCTGACGGTTGAAGTTTATGGTACAGTGTTGGTACACGACAATACGTGCCAAATCTAAATCATATACACGTTTTGACAATAATATTTGTGCATCAAAATTCAGTGTTGATTGTTCGATCAATTCTTATACATAAGGTAAATATCTATGAGCCAAGCATATGACACTGCAGCAAATTATGCTTAATGTTGAGGTCTTAATTGCTGGAACTCTATAGCATTTTACAAATAATGGATGTATACATGGCCATAACAGTGCATTACAATTCAATGTTTGTTGTTTCAATACTTGTACATAAAGCTCAGCATGACACGGAGGTTTAGGCAACTTTAGGCAACTTTAGGCTACGTCGTAACAAAAATATAATAGCGCATACATCAAAATGTTTAGCGCTTGTTGAATATACTGAATATACACGAAGATACGGTTTATTTCCTTGTGTTATTAGGTTACATTCTACATGTCCTTGCCTCTGACATACTCCAGTATCATTCGCTGGCACATCGATTTAATGCAACCATGAACCAACGCAATCATAACACGCTGCGATTATGATAACAAGCAGGGTATGATATGTTATATTTCAATATATAATATCACCATATATATATATATATATCAATTAGAGCGTTCAATGCATATCCATGTTTGCATACGTATTCATATTTACTCACGCCCTGAAATTGTATCTTCGACGCCTGGGAGGTGCAGCATTTCTGGCAGCCGCATTGGCTCCCCTACGTCCAGTTCTTCCCCTGGCCATCTCAGGAACCACTCCAGGAACAATTTGCAGGTACACACGCACTCGCGGTCACACCAGACAGATATGAATTCCTCGTCCAGTATTAAAAAGGTTGATGAAGAACTCGTTAGTACACGCACCGAACGCCGGATTCAATTATAGGCCTATATATTTTTTCGCACCAGCGAAAACTTGTTCTATGAAACTCAACTCGTTGTGTATTGTTTACGAGTCGCTCTCAGTCCCGTCCGTCACAGAACACTGAACGTGGCGTCAGGCGTTATAACGAGGGAGGAATCATGTGCAGCGTAGTCCAGTTATTGATGTATGTAAAAGGTGTCGACACCAACGGGATATTATATCCAATCCGCACTGACCCGTGTCTCTGGCTCAGACGGTGTTGTAGTTAAACGTGGCTTAATCGTTAATCCGTATAAATTCAGCCAACTGTCGTTGACAGGCCATCATAGAACACATTGCATCCATCCTTGTTGGAAACGCAGGTATTTCTCAGAAATTGTCATTCATAGTAAACTGATACCGACTGTTTTAATGTGATGATTTAATATGAACATTTACTGCACTATATCGTTCGAAAAAATAGGTATAAATTCATTAAATTAGATCATGTATAACAAGTTCAATTGATGCTAAATAGTTAAATGGTTAAAAGCGTAATATCAGTCATGAACTTCAATGTGCACCTTCTGTCCATGTGTGACAGATGTACCTATCCATTATTAATTTATACTATGCAATACAAATAGGAATTCCACAAAGGATGTACAACGCAATATTGCAAACAAATAACAGTTACTATGTGAAATATTGTAAACTGCTATAATATACACTGTCTTCATGACAAATGCTATAAGCACAATTTGCTATTTGAATACTAGTAGCTCTTGTTCTTGTTATGAAGGCATGGAAGCAAGACTGTCTTTACTTTCTAAACTAAAGCCGTTTACATATAATTAATAAACATCAACTAAAAGTCTTATTCCAATGCCATTGTACAGTATGAATCCATAAGTACATTATTTTCTTTTTAATATAATATATACGCTAACATCTCACTTCAACCAAGTAAACAATTGTGTTTGTCTACATGTACTTCGCGTTGTCACGGACGTGCATTGTTTTAATCACTTCCTTTAATTAAGGAAACGCTTCCTAAATATAGTCCTTCATGTCGACGTCGTAAACCATCTCACTAAATTTACCATGACATGTTCGGTCCGAAATCATTATATATGATCCAGTTGTAGACTAACTATAATGTAGTCTCATTTTATAGATCGTGAAAGTAAATCATTTGTAAATCATTTATACTTCAGCTATCCTGTTTATCATTTTCAGCTTGACACAAGTTTTCAGCCTTTGTCTTCTTCATGTGGGGCAGGAACAAATTCTAGATACTCTCAGATTTTCGGGCACTCGTCCGCGCTCTAGCCTGGTCCAATTACGCTCAACTTCTTTCCTTGATGACCATGCGTGTTACGGCGCATGGGAAAGGAGTCACAGAAACACTTTATCTATCCGCTTCTTCGACTATAAATCTAGACTTGCTGAGCTGTTCGTGGTATACAGGACACACTCCAATGAAGCTCTTGCATCCACGCAGAGCATCTGTAGCGCTATCGTATCGATATATCTAACTCATCGCCACGAGAACACTATATCTATTTGTGGATACGAGTTTCATGAACGGGTTATCTGGACTATTATGGGGAGAACAAGATGTGTGACAGACTATAATAAAATAGTAAACCCGAACAAACAACTATAGTGGCGGGTACATGACGTCCTTGAGCTATATATATATATATACCCGTAAAGTGGAAATACCAGGAACACGTTCATGAAGCGCTTCTCTTTTTGGCTGTCAACTGTCTACAGACAATGCGGTACACACAGCACAACAAAGCAACGATCTATACCCTTCTTGAACTCTTAATATGAAATGGACCTTGCTGTCATAAGATGGCCATATAAAAAGCGACGTTACATAAAAGTGAGATATGTTTTGTCCTGTTATACTTGTTATAACGCTACCGGGGTATTAAATTTCAATAAGCATTCAGTGAATAACCCATTACTAGTCTGTTCTCGCCGATATGTCGTAATAATGGATTTATCGTGACATGTTATATAAAGGAAGTGTTATATAGCTGTGGGTGGAGGTATGTGTGGAACTTTGAAGATCAAGTGTGTTAAGAGGTATAGAGTATACTCATCAAAATACACTAAGGGCCAGCAGAGATTTTGTGGGAAACGTTTCTACCAAATTTCGGAACTTCGCATGAGGAATTTGGTGCCATTCCTTTTCCAATGCATCTGCAAGTTCTTGAAGAGTCCCTGGCGCCTGTAGTTGATTGTTAGCAAAATAATATAAAGCTAAATTTATATGCCCCCAAAAGTACTGGCCCTCAATTAATTTTGTCGAGTATAATAGTATACACTCCACAGGAAAGTGCACTCACTTTGGTATAATATTAGCGGTAAATAGAGTTGTGTAAAACATATTTGTGGAACATCTTAGTAGTAATCTTGAAAATGGATACAATCACAGATTAAATTGTCGTTTTGGACCGAATTGGAGTTAAAAATGCAAAGTAGGCCTACATGCACTTAGCATACATATAATCGCTTTTGTACCTAAAATTTTTTTTTTCACCGCTGTAGGATAGGTAAAATTCCATTGCAGTTTACATTTCCGGTGATTGTATGCCTTTAATGGATAACGCGCATTACTAAGTCTACCACAGGTGTATATTAACCCATTTCCCTTGCAATTGCTTATATTGGGTGCCATAAAAGGGAACGTCCACACACAAAACGATTACTAGTATATTAACATTGAAGCAGATGTGTTACTACATTGATGCACGTATGAGAATGATGCTAGACATAATGGCAATGCAGGCTAGTACTGTTCAAACACATCAATTTCCTTTAAGAAGGATAAAATACGATGTCCACGTATCTGGGTAAAAGATGTTTAAGGTTGAGCGAGTGATTATAACTGTTACTGGGCAGCGAGCGATAGATATTTTATATTATAGTGGAATAGTCAGCAGAACCTAATTTGACATCGACTTCCAACAACTCATGATTAAATATACATTGGTCAGGATATATGTTTGGCCGTCAGCAATATTGAAGCGGATTATGCATTAAAAGTGCAGTCGGCAGAAATAGCACACATATCAGCATGAAAGACGGGCAAATAGGTCATGAACGCGTCTACAGAAACTTTTAACGAGGCTGGAACTGAATAAATACCGGTAATATACAATTTATAAGGCTAAATCAATGCGAAAGCTTGCTAATAGCGCTGCATTATTACTCAGATATATGTAGGCTACTCACTTTCCTTCTCAACTACTAGTATTCTATGGAAGGGGAGTTGATGTCACAAAGGTTGATTTTACATTTTCAAAGTACAAAATTATACGTCAAATGTGCAAAGTATGATGTAGATTATTACAAATGCCAAATTACCAATGTCAATTATCACGTTTAAAAAATAACATGTGAATTTTCGATTAATCAAATTCAACATTACTCCGTTCAATGCGTCATCTTTCATAGTTACAAAGTCTACGTATGCATAATCCCACATACAACGTTGTTCTTTCAACACTAGTAAACTAGATTACGTCCCTTTAATCATAGTATTCAACCCAAGTTGCACTGTTTCAGGCGCTAGAAAGTCACCATTCTCATTCCCATCTAATTCTACCAGGTACCCATTCCCTGTTGGATGAACCACAGGACATTGAATAATTATAATAATATATGACATAACATTTTAATTATTCAAAGTCCTGTGGACGAACAGAGGTATCTTCGAACAAAGCCACTTGCTTAAGGTGACAAATGTTTTGCGGCCTTAGTCTTCTCAATGTGGGACAGGAACAAATTCTCAAACTTTCTGGGACTTATCCACGCTCTAGCCTGGCCAAATCTCCTTCTTGAGCGGTCTCCGCGCAACGAGTGTGACCATGCGCCGTAACCAACGTTACAGTAACTTCCGTCTGCTGGCAGACACTGAACATCTTTGCATTGAACAAGAAACCAATAAATACATGTAGATCTAGTAACCAAACATGGATGATGACACCGATTTGTTGCTGCCTGGAAGTTGTTCACCAGAAAGTGACTGGTATTTATTTATTACACGTTTACATATTATGCTTCCATTAAAAAGCAAATAACAAATAACTTTTAAAACATTTGACAGCCAGGAGTCAGGGCGATTACACATTGTCATCAATCTCTGAACTGTAGTGGTACTAGTTATAGGAAATAATGACTGAAATATGTTATGGCCTAAAAAAAATTGTTGATTTTATTTTGAAACGGGGTTTTAAATCGCTCATTTGCGCTTTAAACCGGTGTAAATAGGCTCTGGCTGAGTTAGATCAGGTAGACAATTTCGGCACGATGCAAAATGATGCAAAGCACAAAACGACGCGCTTGCGATTTAGTTATACTTGAAAACGATCTATTACGCACCTCAGGTAAATTTCGTCTCGTAGGTGTGAAGTGCAAGAAAATAAATTATACTGTAGCAGTCGATGTAGAATTACTGCCACAATACTGTATATTTATTTCATTGCTAACCGTGTCAGCTTAATTATTTTGAGTTATTTGTATCAATTAATAATAACTTAATTGTCCACATGATGGCTGCATGTTAGGAAAAACACACACATTATGACGTCATAGTATTGTGAAGTAACATGGTTTATTTTCTTTCACAAGACATTAGGGGGCATACCACAGTTTCTTTCCACTATCATTTATCATATAAATCAGCTTAGTTCGAGAGGCTGTTGTTGCTA
>JAUTBT010085305.1:0-11703 GCA_032361225.1 Lepetodrilus schrolli | reverse complement strand
TATTATTATTATTATTAGTAGTAGTAGTAGTAGTAGTAGTAGTAGTAGTAGTAGTAGTAGTAGTAGTAGTAGTAATACTATTGATTATAATGATGAATATGATGATGGTGATAATAATAATATTAATAATAATAAATACTACTACTACTACTACTACCAATAATAATAATAAAAACTATCAATAAATAATATATACATGACATTAAATAACACTTAAATTAATTGCCATGCTTAATATTTGTTCAAAGCGCATTACCCTCCAAATATTACATCATACAATATTTTATCCCGATCTACCGATCATCAGCATCACTTAATCATTGATGGATTACCGTAATAGGGGTCTGTTTTCGTAGATACCATTATTACTCTTGTACGTGCTTTTGTACTTTAGATATTGGGGACAAAATATAACGCTAGATTTGATAAACTATGCCAACTATATGGTAATTAGAAGAGAAAAAAACCCAGTGTGTGTAATCAACATGCGTACATGGGTACGCTACTTAATGAATAATGTTAACTATACCAATTCAGACAGAGTATAATACCACGTTACGTTATGCGTAATACATAATACATGTGGCATATGTCGCATACGCATACGAGTGCATTGCGACGTGTAACTTTACACTGAAATAATACAATACATACTTGTACATTTACAACGAATCATGTAACTTGCACATTAAGTTAAAGAAAGTATATGTTTTCTAGGAATGGTATATACATAAACTTTCAGCAATCCTCGTTACAAAATTTAACAAAGAAAAGAAAAATATGCTATATTTTCTTTTAACTCGTATGCATATGGAACTCAACTCAGTAAAACTACATGCACATACATATTGCGTATGCAGTATACATACAGTCCATGTGCACTCACTATACATAATGTATGTAACTACACACATGTTAATAAACGTGTAACTCAAACCACACACTGCGGTGATTGGTTGGTTGGTTATTTTGAGGTGTAAATCCAATTTCAAGATTTGTTCACTGTACATCATGGCTTGCATGCATATGTACTGCTTGTACTAGTCTATACCAGTTTTTATAGTGCTATCTCACTTGGAGGTATATCATGCCGCAGATAGAACATGAATACCCCACTCAGACACAGTATACTGACTCCGAGCCGTCCAGTCCTTGCTTTACCCTTTACCTTTTAATGATGAGCAGCGGAACAACAAGTACCATCTTTTGGGAGCTTTACATTTCCTATTTATTCATCGTAGTAAGAAAAGGAATCGCTTTACCATGGCTTGCCAAAAAACTACGTAACTGTGCTACATATACTCAACATAATTAGTTAAGGAGCACTTAGCATTTTGGGATATGTGAATTTAGCTTAATATTATTTTAAGAACAAAGAATTTTCAAACGCTTGTACATGTTCCAGGTAATCCTCAAGAATTTGCAGATGGATTGGAAGAAGAATGGCACCAAATTCCTCAAGCCAAATTCAGAAATTTGATAGAAAGCTTCACCTCAAAGATATTTGCCTGCCATTATTTACTTTAAAGTGACACAGAGAGTGACGAGAGAGTCGGGAAGGTAAATATTCAAGTAAGTAATGACACTGATACTAGTATCCATGTACAAAATAGGGATGGGTTAGCCCTGAATACTAGTGTAGGATCTGGAGATGATTTAGCCTTGTAGACATGAGACTGGTGCTGTCGTATATAAGGTACAGATCATTTAGCCATGTAGACAGGAGACTATAGTAGGATCTGGAGATGATTTAGCCTTGTAGACATGAGACTGATGCAGTAGTTTATAAGGTACAGATAATTTAGCCATGTAGACAGGAGACTATAGTATAGTCTCTAGAGACTAGTGTAGGATCTGGAGATGGGTTAGCCCTGTAGAAAGGAGACTAGGTTTATAGCTTACAATGTACTATACATGGATGGTTTAGCCATGTAGACATGAGACTATACTGTAGGATATGGAGATGGTTTACCCTGGTAGACAAGAGACTAGTGTTGTAGCTAACAAGGTACAGCTATACACAAATGACTTAGCTGGGTCACGGAAGACTATAAAGTAGTAGCTGGTGGTGGTGGGTGGTGGGGTTTACTGCTTTGACAGTCGCCTTCCAGCTTAGCTGATTTCGGCAGACTGGTCCCTCCTTGGGACGCATGTGTCTCACAACATGGAGCTGGAGAGTAGTAGCTTATAAGGTACAGCTTATATACGTGAATGGTTTAACCCTGTAGACGGCTAGGTGACTAGTGATATGCCTAAAGACTACAATACAGTCTTGTGAAGGAGACTAATTGATGGGATGGTAGACAACAGTCTGTCTTGATAAGTACCACCTGTTCGCTCTACCTATATACACGTCAATGTATCCTGTAAACGCGTGCTCGGTAGGCCCTCGGCACCCTACCGGTCACGTGGCTCAATGCACAACATTGAAAAACATGCTCCTTCTCTGTTGCAATTTGTTAGTGGCCCGGGACATGGATAATCACTTTGGTTCACTGATAAGATTGGTATCAGTTCTCATGGGGGCAGAGTCAGTGAGAGGTATATGAGAGAGATATGGGTCCTCATTACGAGCTGCAACGCACATCGTAAAATGGCACTATTGTAATGCAAATGCTTTCCTCTGCGCGTTATTAAAATAGTGCGCATGGCATGGGGCAATGCATCTTCTATACTAATTATACATGGACGTTTTTATATGTTAACATATCTGTTCTGGATTTAGTTAATGCAGTCGTGTGCATGATGCATGCATGACTGGTCTATATATGTTAATGTCATTGATTTAATAACACATTGAGTGATGCTTTCATTATGTCTGAAGAACATATCATGTGATGTCTAATATATAGATAAGTAGATAGATAGAGAGAGGGAAGGTGTGGGGGGGGGGGGGGAGATGAGCATGCGTATATGCACATTGTCAACACACACACACACACACACACACACACATACACACACACGGACGCGCGCGTCAGCGGAGCCAGTAATGTACATGGCAACCCGTCTCTCAAAGCCCTAATCATGACGACGACAGCTATACAGAAAACGGTTCAGACATGTGGTACAGTAGTTTTCAGATATGAAAGTACCCTATTCCCATTCTTAAACAATGACAGACAACCGCCTGCGTATACTGCATATACACAAACAAACACGTCGTACGACTAAGGCAGAATTTGATGAATAAACCATATACGTGTTCTACAGAGCAAACGCTTCTGAAGAAACTTCTATGACGTGCAATAATTGTCTATTGACTTAACCCGTCTTGGGGTGCAAAGCAACATGATCACTCGTAAAATGCAGAAGAATATTTATTTAACTGATTCTGTTGGAATGTTAATCCACGTTTGTGTCAAGCTTAGGATATAAAACAAATTCTAATTGTCATATCAGGGCTTATCAATTCATAACACGCATGTACATAGGAGCGCCCTCTGTGTTTACCATCAGCTACATGAATCATCCAAAGAATACTTTCATAGACCTACTATTACCCACACTGATCCTGTAAATATACTTACATGCACTGCAGCGGCTATATCCGAAATCTTTCCTCTCGGATCGCACACATTAATCCCCAAAAGACGTTGTTTTATTTTCTTCTATTTGCCACCCGAATCTCTGGCAGACGGGAACTCAAAGGTCACGGTCAGTATAGATGAAGGTACTAAACCTCTTCCAACTGGTTCCCGTACAGGTATCAATCCAATACCCCAAAACTACACAAGGAATAGGTATACAAAACAGACTAGTATGTGGGATAATCCAATCTATCGCACTGCTCCTGTACAGACACTTGGTACATAGACGTGTACAGATAATACCTTTACTTCTAGACGTGATTTTACACACTTTAAAGCGTCTGCCTTTGCTCTGCGCCAGAAGTCTGGTTACTGTACTTATTGGGTGATCCTAGCATCGGTGCTTGGTGTCGTGACGTCACGCACGCGCTCTACGCGAGCCAGCCACGTGCAGTGCAGTGGTTTTAGTGTCTGTGAGCTCCACACGTCGGAGCTAGGTTGCTACTCGATAGTTTCGCGGCCATCGAGCTGAGATAGAAAGAAACTTTAGACGGAGGCGGCTCTACAGAACACTGTAGACTGGTTCTAGTCTAGTTAAATATACAAAATTATATAATCCATATGTACTAAAGACTAGTTCTATGGCATATATACCATAATATATAGCATATTAGGAAACAGTTGGCCATTTGCATTCTGGACATACATCCGCCATAGGCCTTACAACCGTAACGGTATAGTCCATGGCTAATATAAGGTTGGAATTAAGGTTATCTCAGAGTTATGCCCTTTCGTACAGAAGAGTACAATTACTTAGGCGGATTGGCAATATATAGACCACTGAATTTTCCATCTGCTGTGTCAGGATGAATAATCATTACAAAGGTCATAGATTGAGCCAATCAGAACACTACCTTTTTAGTCTTGTTGTGCTACACTCTTTTTCATTTACAAACGTTACGACGTTAGCAATTCTATGGCAGTTAGCGTAGATGTCATATATAGACAAGACAATATGCATGTCCTATATATAGCGTAGTTTTTTATGATGATATATATATATATAAATATGATGATATATATGATGTATATATATATATATATATATTTATATAGCATATGCAGATATACACAGGATATACATGGTGGTTTTTTTTTGGGGGGGATGGGGGGCACATATAATTCCGCCCATGGCATGCATTACACGAAGGTGTCGTGCTGTAGGCCTGGCTTAAATCAGGGCGTACGCCATGCTTTTACTACGTCAGGAAATGACATACATTTTAGTCTCAGACCACATCTTCGTTATTTGGGACTGGCGGTGTAACACCAGGCCCCGATTTCTGGAATAAGTATTGAGTTTGGGATTTGCTCAGCTGAGATGTCTCCCATTGTGCTGTAACTTGAGTAAGTCTCCGCTGTCATTGGGACAAATCTTAGCTGAGCAAAAGCTCAAAGTCAAGTTTGTTTCGAGAAATCGGAGCCAGATTGAATCCTTTCTCGAGGAGAATTAAAAGAAAAGAAGCACGAAAACTCCAGAGAAGCGCTCGCACAATCATTGTTTCGATGACCAAGTTCGAAATGTATCACGTTCATGGATAGTTATTTTGATTCATTTCATCATGTAAATAAAATAAAATGTTTTGGCTACAAATATCGAAATCGTATGTCATTTCTACAATTTGTGTTTACTCCAGTGGTATATTGGAATTCCAACTCTCTTATTATTTGTCTATAGCACACGGAAAAGAAAAGAAGCATGCAACAATATACTATCATTATTGAATATTCCGTATACGTCGACATGTGCACTGTGATTTTCTGTTATCTACTATTACAATATGAGCTAATGGCTTTAATACTAGACTATCCATAGTCTCAGAGGGTGAAAGTAAATAGTTCAAATATACATTATATTGATTGATATTATACTTATATGGAAGGAGCCGCTGGAAGACTACTTTTAATAATTATAGCCTGTGTTACCGCTTGTTGAACGTGGATCGAATCCCAAATGTCAATAGCCGTTGTTGTTCCTCTACTTGGTGAGGTAAAGTAAGGAAGGGTCTTCCTTGAATCAGTATACTGTGTCTGAGGGGGTATCCATGTTCTCGCCGTGGTAGGATATTTCGTGTGCTAGCACCAACAACCGGTAGACATCCGGCTTGGCACAAGCAGGGTCATCCTCCAAATCCAGGCCATTGTGCCTACTTAGCATATATTTGACGATGTTAAGTAGGCATAATTGTCAGAGTTTCGAAGATGAAGCAGGGCAAGTACATACAAAATATGTCGTGAGTGAAATAAGTTTGTGAAATTTTGAAAACTCAATTCACCCACCCATTCAATCAACTGTATCCACGACAGGTATTGCCGGTCGAACCATTCTAAAGAAGCACTGTGGTTCATTTATAAACGTATGAATCAACGTCTTCCTCGCGTTCTTATTCCACCAAAACAATGAGCTCTATCTAATGGTAGCTTTAAACAACCCACAAAAAAACCCACACAATATTAATAAGACATATAGTTGATGGTTATCCTTTATTATTATTATGCTTAATTGTAGTGCTACAACTGATTGTAAACTTAATTGTAGTGCTACAACTGATTGTAAACTTAATTGTAGTGCTACGACTGATTGTAAACGTAATTGTAGTGCTACAACTGATTGTAAGTGCAACTTTAGGGAACTGCTAATTAGCATGAAACTGTTTTATTACATATTTTATAAATTTAATAAGTTACTTAATTAGGTCATAAATTTACACATTACATATTTTACTCGTAAAAAGTCCCATACATTTCGTATTGTGTTAATATAGATTAGTCTTCGCTAGCGCCAACGGGAGTATACTGTAGACGCATACATTTGTGTAAAGTGCGTAGGTCTAATTAATACACAAATTCAATTTGGTAATATCATGCATGTTTAATACTAGATATTAATCTAAAAACACCGGTCTGCAAGTTCTTTAGTTACTGCGAGCAGATGTATGAAAGACCTAAAAGCTTTTATATGTACTACAACATGCTAGTTTAATCTCGTTATGCATTATCCGATGCATGAAGTACATTTCGCATTTGCTAACCTTATTATTCAAATGCATGTCTCTAGTAGTATATATGTCAAGTGTTGTAGCTAATCACTGGTGGGCGTCACGTTCTTAATGGTTAAAGGTAGGCTGGTCATCATTTTGAACTACCGGTGCCAACGATAGTCCTTTGATGTACGAGTTGTCAAGCAAAGACTCATACAGAATACACAACGAAATAATATTATGTCGAGCATGTGGAAGGTGATATCATATTGTTCAGGTTATTTAAACAGACGGTTATTATTCTAAATATATGCCATTCTTAAACTATGTACAATAGCCTTTGGTATTAACATTTGTAATATATTACTTTAACGGTATTACTTTACTTTGCGTTAGTGAGGAGTTTAATTAAAGAAATTGCTCATCACGGTTATTTCCCCTTGCTGTGTACATTTCACATTCGATAGGTGGGGTTGTCAACGCCTTTGCCGCAGTCTTCACTCACGTCTTTCTTCCTGGGCATGGTTTCGTAGATGGGAGGCTTATCCCGGTATGAAGGGGGCGCGGTCGTACCGACGCTGTAGATGGCGTTTTGGTAAGACGGCGGTTGGGACGCCGCTTCTGACTGTGGACGAGCATGGCGGCGACAACTCCGAACGGCAACGGCGAGGACGACGACGATGATGATGACAAGAACTAACAGAGCAATTCCAATTCCGATGTACATGTATTTTCTTTTGTCCATGTCCATGTCTCTGTCGCGAGAGAATTCTAAAAAAAGATAAATAAATAGAAACATGTACAATAACCTTGGACAATATGAATAGGAAATTACATTCATAAAACTACTTATTTTATTGAATGTAATTATATATAATGCGATTTTTACCTATGCCCGTTTTTAATATCGGTCATGCGTAATATACAGAGCTATATGTGCAAGAATCTGCGCTTTCAGGCATGAACAACCACGCAAACCCATCGAAAAGAAATCCTTTTATCTGTCGAGGATAAACAAGGGTTGTTTACAAAACAGGCAAAATGGTGGCTATTCATGCTCTCTGTTATTCATGTAGTTTGTATGTTATACATGTGATTGGTCCACGGTCAGACGTTGAGAGACGGTCATACACAACGGCTAACCAGCTGACTACCCGGAAAATGAGCTCATTTATCGATAAGTAAATAAATCATTGTACGTGTTATATGATCATCAGTTCTTTAGGTGTATACAATATGAATTTGGTGTTTAAGTCACTTTAAATAGCAATTGTAATTGGACACTATGTCTAGACAAGTGTTTATTCTTTTAAAATGGCATTGATCTAGGGCCAAACCCACAAGAATAGGACATTATTCCACGGATTTTGGAAGATATAACATATACCGTTAAATTATCATAGACAAGTTAATAATGTTGTCTGATATGTCATCATTATTAAAGTTACTTTTAAAGACATTATGATAAGCATATGCAAGGTCTAAATTTGAATCCCTCACCGAAGTTCGATATCTTGACGAGGAATTTGCATGTGGCAATGTTTCCTTCGTAATCTTCCACGGTGTATACAATGAGGTGCTCTCCCTTTCCGAAATAATCCTTGGGGCTGTTGCGAGAGGTCGGAGGTCGAACCAATCCTACGTTGTCCTTAGCAGTGGGTTCTTCCCAGTCAGCCATGCCCTCTTTCGTCATCAACACATCCGGGGGACAGAAGGTAAAGTTTGGAGCGTGGACATCTGTAACCAAAAATAACATGAATTTATTTAATACATTTAAAGAGTTCTCGTCTGCATGCATTGTGTGCAATCCACGACATAATTAATGCTTCCCTGTGTATGGTACCAGTGAAATACTTCTAGACTTGAATGTAGAAATGTACAGGGAAAATTGACTCAATTACCAAAACCGCCAACTCGTTTGAAACAGACGAACCGGAAGTTGAAGTCTGCGCATATTCTGTAAGCAGTGAATATAATAATTTTAAAAATCGAACTCGTGTTGACAAATACCACGAATACACATAAATTGTGTCGATTGGAGAATATAGTATTCCTTTTGAAAATATCCAGGTATGTATATAGCCTATATATCTATTATTTTATATTATTATATATATTTTTTATTTTTCATTTTTCAAGGCGGGTACTGATATGTAGTAAGAACTCACGATGTGGGAGGACTATCGAGGCGTGCTGCCACTCTCTCGCCCACGTCGGTCCCGAAGGAATAAACCCGCTTGCAACAATACCGACTATAACCGCCGTCGGGCGGATTATCTTTGGCCATCTGGGAAGCGTTCTTATTTCTACACAATGTTTAGAATACACGTCATCTAAGATATAATATGGGTATTGACTGTGCAGTTAATTTCAAGCTTATTTCACTCATATCACAGCTTGTCAGTGTACGATAAGAAGATACCTGTAAGAGAGTACTGAACAATCCTCCCTCGCTGTCGCTATCGCGTCCGACTTAATATAGCCTACAATAGCAGCATTCGTTTAAAAGCTGTAGGCCAATATACCAGGCTAGCCCAAAGTAAACAATCTGTCTGTCTGTATATAGGACTTAAGTTACCACAATCATCACTTCAGTCATGGCAATGCATACGTGCGCAATATACCTCTGACCCTACGATTTTTATATGCCCGTTTCAAATTTCAATAAGACACAGAAATGATGTATACCTATTCCAAATTAATGATGACGAACCGTTATAATAGTAAGCATGTATGCATGCATTGATCAATATTGTAGATTATTAACCTAAAAACGAAGATTCCCCATCATACACTACTAAGGTGTCTTGAGAACATTACACAGCAAAACACGTTGAAAATCCGAAGTACGGATCACTCCATGACACCAGTGCATCTGGCTTCCTGCAGGTTTCCTTTATATGATACTCGACCATCAGACGTTATGCCATCGATACGGTAGTTAGGTGTCGTGCATAGAAAACCTCCAGGACACTTGATGCACTGGTGTGCTACTAGGATCCTGGAGGTACCATGGCTCTTCGACTTTCTGTGGCTTTGATGACATACGGGTACTCTCGTGAAGTCTGGATTATCTCCATCTTATACCTAGGCAACGTGATCTAACTCCGCTTACTCACTAGACCCATTGCCACCAAACCCCTAATTTGTGTGGCAAAATGAGATCAAAGTGATGTCGTCGGTCTCTCATAATCCAATTAGATTCGTCCTAAAATGTATAGCTCTACATACTCGCTCATCACATCTTCTCGTTGTCATCGTGACTCCTAGAATTGGTCGACATGTAGCTTGCAGTAGACACGGGGAAAGACAACTCACTCTGCCACCAGGGTATTATTTGCCAACTGGATAATATGGGAAGGTTGGAGACGAGTGTAGCTCAGATTTCTACTCTTCTCTGGTTGCGATGGGTTATCTTATGTTCTGTTGGTTGTACTTACCCCTGATTCTAACATGGAACTGGCAGTAGGCGTAGTTTTCGTGAGAATCACGAGATGTTGTTGCCGCCACCGTGTCGAAGTTGTCCTCTCCTATTCCTGCTTTGAACACTTTCTTGACCACAAACACCTCGAGGTCGTTGTTCTTGTAGTCTCGTGCTTTTAGCGTCAAAGGAAGGTGAGCTTCATTGTCAGACGATCCCACGTCTAGTATCACCAGCGATTTGGGACAGTTTACAAATGTTGGCTCTGTGAGGAAATAATATTAAACTTGTGTATACAGCATTATAAATAATTATCATTTATTAATGTTTGCAAAAAGTATGAATATTTCCGGAAACTTGTCTATCTATGTTGCTTACTTTCATTAAGCATTTCATTGCTGGATTAAACACATGTATTGCTACCTAGGGCATCTTCAGTTCCCCCCAGCATGGAGAGAGTTAAAGGAGAAACTTATACTCACTTTTGTATTGGTCATCTTGAACAGGTTCATCTGGAAAACGAAACATAACATTTCAAAATTGAATCTCAACCATATAAAATGTATGAATACAGTCAACGCTTTGAAAGTGGCTTTACACCCCAAATCGACAACAACAGCAATCAGTGTTGTACAAATTCTACATATGTAACACTATTTTTCAAACATTTCATTGCGCATTGCAGGTGTAAACATTGATGCAAGCTTACGTAATAGTATAATTATAATTTTAAACGTAATTTTCCTTTGAGTGTCATTCCATAATTTCTAAATCCAAGGCAAATGATGAATGATAGGGTTAATCAATCAGATTTCAATGATCATAGCGGTGAATAAAATGATGAAGTAACGAGAAAGAGAAATCAATTAAATGATTGCATAAATTGATGGGCAATTCCAACGGATAAAAACGATAAAAACTAAACTTTTCAACTAGAAATCTATTAAATACAAGTTCCTTAGTCGATCATTTGGTAACTCTTTCAATGATTGTAACTTTTAGATCGAATTCAACTAATCGTACCTGCACAATATCCACAGCAAGAATCATCATCTTTCGCGATTTGTTTGCAGTTCGGCATCGTAGGACATACCACGGCAGTGCACTTGGCGCCACCATACGGCTTGGTACTGTCAGGGGATAGACACGTGCACACATTACATGCGTCTGGGTTGAAAACTTGTCCGACCTTGTAGTTTTTGTTCTTGTAATTACAGGTAAAGTTTGCGGTGTTGGAACACATGTGGCCACACCCATTGAAGCAACACTTCATCTTGTGAGGACAAGAAGAATCCGCCTTGCATGTTTCTGCGCATGTGCCGAGAGTTTGGGCATTGATTGGTGGGCATACTCCAGTTTTCTTTACCTCTGAACAGAAAGGAAACTGGCAAGTAGTGAATACTAAAAACTGCAGTTTAATTTATCAGAACAGGTCAACATTCGGATGATGAACAATGTAACGTATTAGGGTCGGTAATGTAAACTCCGGATAAGCAATTATACTACGCATGGAGACATTTGTTTTTACCAGGAAAACCGCCTTGGCATTTCAATTAAACTATTCATTATTGGAGAACATGGACATCTCGACACTAAATTAGTCAGTAATTATGTATTAAATACTCTATGAATAAGACACACACACACACACACACACACACACACACACACACACACACACACACACACACACACACACACACAAACAAAC
>JAUTBT010085304.1:0-11703 GCA_032361225.1 Lepetodrilus schrolli | reverse complement strand
GATGCACTGGAGACTCTCTGCTTCATTCATATTGGTTTCGAACCATACTATTACACTCATACCTTATCCACGAGTAGAAATAGCATATTTGTAGGTATTCGCGAATGGTGTCTTGCTAATTTTCTGAGATGCAATCATTGTGAATATAGACAACAACATCATGAAATCAGTTTCAAGAAAGTTTATTTGTCATTGAATGCATAGAATTGAATAGTTTCTACAAGATACTATAAGTACTCAATACACTATTTCATGTGAAACAAACCTAGTAATATGATAGCTGTTTTCTTCAATATTATCTCTAATGAAGAATATTTCGCTATAATATGTTTCGAAATATATATGTACATGTATAAACGATATACCTAGACACAGACATGCCAACAATACAGTTGTAAATTATTATGCATAGTATAATACATAGCAATATTTTCATATATGCATGTATATCACACAATACCTTGAAAATAATAGTATATATTATATGACATTTATATGTGAACAGATATATGAAGGTGCCTCTAACACATTCTATAATATGACTACAGTCTCGTATGTGGGTTTCAACCAAGCTTGTGATGTTGGTTGGTAACCGTTTATACATGAATGCATCTGAAATGACAGGTTTCATTGCGGGTAGATGTTCTGCTGTAAGTGCAATAGAAACATCATCAGATCTTAATCTATACTTGGGCGTTGCTATCTGTTGCGTCTCCATTACATCCGGAACCCATAGCAAATGGACGTCTTCTGGGCCGTGACTGTCAACGCTTCTGGGTTTTGTCTTTACAGAGGATTCCGCTTCTACAACAGGAAACATCCATTCCATCTGTCTCAGGGACTTAAACTGCATTTATTTCCTCGTCATTTGACCATTCGTAGAATCGTTGACCTCTTCTAATGATGACGTCCTCCGGTCAAGGTCACGTGTTCCGAGACTTGTTCCTTGCACCTCAATTCGTCTGTGAACGATGCCGAATTTTCGGTTTCGGTATTGCAACTCTTTCTTGTCGTTCATGCGAGCATATATGTCTAGGACAGTGTAGATTTCGGTTTCAAAACAGGCCATTGACACGCGTTGAGAAGCTGAGAAATTATACATTTTGCAGGGTATACATACTGTTACGGTGACGCAGATATCGATGACTTAATTTCACACAGCAGTTAGTATCACAGTCATGTGTAATCAGTAAATTCGTCACAGAATATAATTACTCTTTGTAGAAGATTTACATTTACGTCAGTGAAAAGAGTGAGTGAATAAATTATTGTTTTACGTCACAGCGGGAAACTTTCACCCATATTTTAATCAAAGCTTTTGGCATGTTTTTCACGCTGCTATTCGACATGGATAGCAGCGTGAAAAACATGCCAAACAGTTTGATTAAAATTAAAGTAGAAGATAGAATACAGATAATGATATAATGTAATTAACTATGATACGGTTAATCATAATTATAACTTTTGATACAAACCAATTTCTTAAAAAAAAATATAAGATGTTTCAGATTAGGCGAGTATAACTCGGCAGCCTTTACAATAAAGGTAACTCCATAATTATAAGTATTCTAGAATTTAAATCTGAGTGTCAGTGTACCTGCGTCACGTAGATACACATGTTCAGTGTTTACAGAGCTTCATACTTTGAATTACTGTGATACCTAGTTTTCTAACGGTTGTACGTCAGTGTTAATGTATATATCAAGTGTGAACAACTGCATATACATCACTGAACGTACACGACATGCAAATGTCATTGGTCCTAGTTCGGTCAAGGCACTAGCAACATACTAGTATGTGCATTTTAGATGTGAGTTTTGTATCCTAGGATTTGATACACCATATTCTGCAACGTTTAATACTGTATATTTCAAATCGTCTGAAAGTGATACATGCACATTAATAATAGGCCCTACATACACTATTATAATTTGTGTTATTTATTCATCGAATAATTCCTACGATCGCTCATAGTTGATAAGGTCCCTCGCTGATGTGACCAAGCTCTGGTATTTTCATATTTGTCTTCCTACTATTTGAGTTGATAGCAAGAGACTTCTGTATTTTACAGAATATCTATTTTTGCAAACGTGTTTTATAAAGTCAGTAATATATGAACACGAAAGTGACATTCTATTTATCACACAACTGTAGAAACGGTTGTAATATTGATTTTAGTCATACACTATATAGGGAAATGTCTTGGGAAATGGGTGAAAGCATGCAGACAAATATAGTTCCAAGTAACTACAAGGTGATCCACAAAAATGCCACCTATGAATATGTTAATAATGTTCACAATAATATATATATATATACACACACAAAGTTACACGATCTAGGGTCAAATACTCATTTAGGAGATAAATATACGGTGTTTTGAAATTTGCGCCAATGGCAAATTTAATTTGAACCCGACCCGCTATTCATATAATCGGTAAATGGCTAAAATATTGGTCGTAGTGAACTAATTTTCACATTTGAAGTGTCATTGCTATAATTTATAGTTCATAATTTCAATTACGCTTCAGATAAATTGGCTGTGGCTCCATGTGCGCCCGTGCTTGCGTTTGCGTGTGTGCACGCATGCATACATACATAAAAGCAACTCCATATTCAACTCACACAGTGTGAACTTATAATGACTGTTATTGTGACTTTCAGTATACAAACAATAAAGTCATTAAATTTGGTAGCAAGATTTTAATTATTTTTCTTCAGCTCATTGAGATGATTTCATGTGTAATATACACACATACAACTTGTGCAGTACATACCAAGTAATAGATAACGTTTTACTTGTTCAAAATCAATATCAATTTTAATATATTAAACACATACCAATACTCAATTCGTTCAATTTTGAAGAAATTGTTCCCCACAGCGCAAACCCTTAGTAATATAATAGTAACAATTAATGTCCAATAAGGCTACCGTATCAAATGATGCATATGAACAGTAGGCTATAATATATGCTTAAGTATGAACTATATTAATGTTGTCACAGTCTGGTACAGGCATCCAAATTAATGTTTAGGCATCCCTCGCTGCTGCTCGGACATCAGACGAACGACTGTTATACACACGCCATATGATAGTAGTTCATCCGCTGCTTTTCCATGACCGAAGAAAGTCTATTGCCTTTGTCCTTGTGATGGGCATTTATTTCTGAAGATACCTTCACTCCTTCGAAGTGCCACGGACTCCGATCGAGTTTCTTTATGCACCACTTGTCCATTCGTATAATTATGGACCGGATTTGATGAAGTCGAGACCGTGTTTTTTTCTGGTACTAGCAACGACATACGGGAATACAGCGACTGCTCCAGAAACTCAATATGCTCAGAGGTTTCAGCAAGTCCCATTTTCCGTCTTCGGAACATGGTATCACTCCTGTATGATGTTCGACTGTCTATGTCAAGAACCGCATTGGTGTTGCCGTACTAATAAGCCATTGCGATGGACATCGATCTGACGATTTACACGTTAAATACTTGTCAGTGACGTATTCACCATAGTTAGGTTAACATTGACCCAAAGTGTGACGGAGTAGGTATTTAACTAATTGCTGACACATTATTGAAGACGTCATAGTAAGTACAACAACATAGTATAACATTTATGTTAGCCTACAGTTCTGTGCGAGATTTTGGCTATGACGTATACGTGGTCAGTACTGATTGCAAGCATGTGAGGCAATGCTGATACACGTTTATCACCCAATACTGTCTTTTATACAGCAGTAGATATCCTTTGACCCAACTCTTGGTTTATTTGATTGTTTATTTGATTGTTCTACCATTGTGATGTCATGCTGTAGATATCGCTTGATCCAAGTATTTGATTGTTCAACCATTGTGGTGTCATCACTACAATTGCGATGTCGTAGCATTGTTATGATGGCAAATGCACAGCAGCCTAAAGATTTGACTTCACAGTAAAATCTTTATGATGTGGCATTTTTCTTCTTTAATTACATTAAAATTATATTTGGTGATAAATAGAATCTCACCCCCGTGTCTTGGAATATCAAATATATCAACACTCGTCGATGAAAGTTAATAAATCCTCGTCAAGGCCGCGGATTTAATAACTTTCACGACTCGATATTCCAAGACACTTGGATGAGATTCTCTATATATCAATGAACGTAGACAGCATACGCGCTACAACCTGAGGATTCCTGTACTAAATTGTCATGAATGAGAAGATTTCAAAATATGGTAATTTATTTTAGTTTTATAGATACTCCACGTTTTTTATGCTGTGTGAGAAAGAACGTTGGCTACATCCCTGATTGCAATATTTAGACACGTGTAATCTTTAGGGATAGTTCTTGTGGTGGTGTGTTGATTTGAAGAAGTTCAGAGAAACTTGGAGACATTGCCAGCGTGTTTTGAGAAATAGCATGTTTGACTAAATTGAAGTACAAATGTGTTCCATCTTGAGTTGGCAGTGTAGTAGTAGGCCTACACCATTTGGAAATACATTGAATTCGAATAGAACGAGTGTGCTCTATTGCCAGTTTTGTCACTGCAACATTAATTCGTCTTTTAACAACGGTATAACATATTTTATTCAAGATGAAATGGATACGTTACAAGTTAAATGAAAATCGCTCCAAGAGAAGGGAAAGAAAAGATAGGTAGAAAAGAAAGAATGATTAAGAATGAAAGACACATGTACATATTCTATTATTGTAAATATTTACATAAGCATTTTCAGCAAATTGTTGTATTTGTTTAATGTACAACTATACTAACTCTAAAATAGTTTCATTTTCAGATACATTTAAGTCCGAACAGCCATTTAGTAACAGATGAACATTGATATGTACATTATGTTGCATAGTAATTCTTTGAATATTTTCTAGCATATCTTCACGATATGTTCTGTATGTCGGATATTCAAGTAAATAATGGACAGCGTTTTCACAGGGATTACCACATAGACATGAAGAAATATCAGATATTCCAATTTTAAACAAATCGTTATTCAATGGACTGACATTTTCATATAGTTTAGTGAGTAAAATACAGTATTTCCTTGCCCCATAGGAATAATAGTCAGGTGCAATAACATATCTAGATTTAAAGTTTGATACGAGAATGTTATTCCCAGATGTTTATGAGTAGGAACATTTTTAATAATTTTATCATTGAATGTCAGTTTAATGTTGTCAGTATTCTTTCTTAATGAAAACAGTAATGCTTCTGTCTTTTTCTTTTATTAAATGAAACCAACCATTTATTTGCCCATAACTTAATATTTTCTAAGTTCGCATTCAGGGATGTACGCACGATCTATCTGTCTCGACTTGATGCGCCTAAGCAGGTGTCGTCAGCAAACAATCTCGTAGTACAGTTAAGATCATAGGCAATATCATTAATGTAAACATTGTATACTAGTAGCTACATACATTGCCATGTACACGTAATATATATATATATATATATATATTATGTCAATACCAAAACTGTCGAGTTAAGTACAATATAAACAAAACAGATTGAAGGACGGAACCCCGGGTAACCCCATTCGAGAAATTGAACAACACATTACGTTTCATACCTTCCCTGATAACGGACTGTCTTCTTTATGTGAATATTGCATAAGTTGTTTATATAATATGAGTGAAATGCTACTACAGTTGATGCCATGTTTAATGAGGTACAGTCAATGGACGTTAGTTTCAATATGCCCCAGGTTTTAGTATGTTTTAACACTGTCCCTGGAAACATTAAAGCTGAGGAGGGTGGCCACCCAGTCCATTCTCCTAGATCAGCCCATGCTGGTGGTCCGGGGCATATTTCACCAGAGACATTTGGACGTTAGCTTTGCTTATAAAAGCGATTTCTTGCAACATTCTGTACAGCGAATGAGTTGATATTAATTTTTAAAAAAATATATGAGACTGAATATAATTACAGCCTTGAAGTTCTTTTTAAGCTAATGTAATCATGCAGGATTCGTCAAATTAAATTTTTCAAATATTTGTCTGGTTGTATTAAATGGAAATGAATTAATGTCTTACAGATACTTAATTTAAGCTTCATGGTGTGCATGCATCATGTTTAAAAACCAGAATATTTATAGTGAAAAATACTCAAATGCAATTATTACATGTGTATTGATAGAACTCTTAGATTATCGATTAGTATGCATTTCAATTGTTACAATACTCATAAAGTTAGCTTAAAGTTAGTACTTAAAGTGTTTTCACATTAAGTGCACATGTATCACAGTCGCGCATAGGTATCATGGTGAATCTTCAGTGTCTGAAGACCTTCATCACCAGGTCCTACTCTTCATCGACAGCTAAGCATACATGCTTGTCCGCTGTTCCTCTACCGAATCTGCTCTTGACTACCCATCAGGTCATGCATAGGGCTTTTACCAGGTCCTTCCTAGCTTAGTCAGTAGTTCTTGAGTACCAATTCGTGGCCTAAACAGGCTTTAGGGATCGATGACGTTTCGAAGCCTTCGTCCGTCTCGTAAACACCAACGAAACGTGGTCTGATAGATTTTGCTTTACGAACTCAACATGCTTGGGATTTCCAGCGATTCCTACTTCGGCACTGGCAATCTATTTTGTCTTGTTCGCGTGAATCCTGCTGTTGTGTCTAGGATGTTTCTGACAGGCTGTGCATCTTCTGGAGTTTATATAATTCCCATTGACGTCAAGCTTCACAGTTACCCACTAGCTTCACGAGATTTAGTCCTTGAGGTGTTTTTCGTCATCCAGGATATTTTAAGATATTGATGTGCGTAACAGAAACTAATAATTTTATCTATTTGCAGGGCATGGCCTATACATACGAACGAGACTCCCTCGAAGTTTGTATATCCACGACGAGGACTCAGTTCATAGCAACACCACAGGCAGGCGTATACGGTGCGAAGATATTTTTATTACATTTTGAGCAATGGGTCAAATCATTTGAATGTGATCCTAAGTCCATTGCTATCCTAAGAATTCAGGATAAAGGTTAACCACGAGCCATTGTTAAGCTCAGAAAGTCAGATACATTGCTTGAGGGAGGACATGTGTTTGGTAAGATTCATAGAAAACCTGATCGAAATCATTTTAATAATTATTGCTGTCATTATTTCGGAACATACGAGTCCGTTTCCAACAAATTAATCAACGAATAGATGGCATTTATGATGACGCTCTTGACAAGATTGGCGAAATGATCCGTGACCGCCAAATAAGGGGAAGGGGGACATTCTACATTTCATGTAAATGTTGGTATAGAGTCAGAATGCGAAACACTATGTTTACCGAATAATTCAGAAACCGCCCGACGGAAATGCTTCATTCTATACGTAAACACCAGAATATTAAACCACGTGCCAAAGAGCGGTCCAAGATAGGTAATCTGATTCATGTAAGTCTTGGCCGTATCCGACACAGCGACTAACCTGAAAATTACCGACGGAATCCATGATAACATGAAGACTGCTGCTATTATAACAGCCGCTTGTGATTTGCTTTGCTTGTTGTTAATACCATGAACCCGATCCCGTTTTATGTGACGTCTGCTTACGAAATAGACCCGGGAATAAATGACGACAATCATGATGCACAGGATCCCTACCATCGACACGTCTAGGTAGTGTTTTCCGATGTATAGCTGCACGTAGGTAGTGACGATCGCCAGGCATGCGGTAACGCACCACGACGTCACGGCAACGACGATAAGACGCAGTGAACTGACGTAAACTTGGTACTTGAAAGGAAAGTCTATGGCAAAAAAACGCTCCACGGCAATTGCGGTGATGTTGATAATCGATTGGAAAATGGACATCTTTATGAAGAATGTTTTGCCAAACATGTAGCTTGAATCGCAGAATAGATGCGGGAGATAATCGAGCATGACCTGAGCAGCGTAACCAATGGAGCAGAAGAACATGTCTCCTATTGCTAGATTGACCAGCAACACGTTGGACGGCATCTGCAGCGACTTGGTCTTTACGAACGTGAACACAACGACGCCGTTGCACAAGAATCCTATTAACGCTACACAAAGTCCTAACGTAGCCACACACAAGAACGATATATTCGTCAATCGAGTTGATTGGAATTCCGAGAGGCTGCAATAATTTATCTGTTGTACAGAGGCATTGGTGGTGCTTGAGTTCCTATATCCATGTTTTGCGCTATGGGACATTTGTGACGTCAAATATAGGTTCATGCATGCTAGAATAGTTACACCTGGGAGGATCATACTAATGTGATCACAGGCCAAGCACAGTTCAGTGGGTTAGCTAGGTTCACAAAATCAGGTCAGGTTCATAAAATCAGGTCCTCTAGGTTCACAAAGTCAGGTCTTCTAGGTTCGCAAAGTCAAGTCAGGTTCACAAAGTAAGGTCATCTAGTTTCACAAAATAAGGTCAGTGAGGTTCACACATGATGGTCACGTGCACACAAGGTTGACTATGTTCACATAGTATGGTGTTGACACAGGAACATCGGCTAGGTCCATACACACGACAGGGCTCACAGTAAGACCAAATACTTTCACAAAATGTGAATTTGATGTGGACCAAGCACCTATGCACATTCAAAAGTCACTCAGTCATCTCCTTCAACAAATGACAGAACTCATATAAGCTTCAGTAGCTGGTCCATGCATGGAGACAGACAAAGATCACTCTGCCTCCACCAGGTCCTTTATGAGGAACATCCATCCGGACATCACATTGCATTGCTATCCTGCAGTCAGTGTTTCAGGTACACACGTCTATGCTATTTCATCAAACCTGCATTAGAAACATATGAAAACTAGTGACCAATCTTCAACGTAGTTGTGTTCTGACAACCAAGGTCTTTGCTGGATAATCCAAGATGGACGATGTTGAATGAACAGCTATTTGTCTTTACTTCAACAAACACATTTTGTTTCTCAGATGTATAATGAGATAGTACTAATGACTAATTCATTCAAGATTAATTATAAATACTATCAAAACCAGCTAGGTCACACTCATACACAGCAGGAGAAGTAGGGTAGTGTTTGGGAAAAACATGTTGAGCAATGAATCAGTATGCATTCGCGGAACTTTACTAACAAGTATATTCTACCTTCTTCCGGCAATGTGTCTACTTAGCTGTGAAAAGGTACTTCATCAGTTCACAGAATTCATGTGCTGAGGCTATTTCTAAGTGTCAGGTTTATTAATACTATATGCCCCAATGTAATTACAGCAATAAGACACCACCAATGTCGACTTGAACAATGTCGTCCATTTTCAAGGTTAAACAAATATAGGAAAGTACGTATATGAAACAGATTAGAAACGGATTAGAAACGGATTAGAAACGGACTAGAGTCTATCATTTTAAAAAAAAATATATATATATCATTTCTTTTAATTGGGGTTTTAAGTCGCTTTCAATATTCTTGCACTTATATCACGACTTGTCAGTTTAGGGCAGGAGGAAACCCGCAACATCCGTAGCGCTTAATGTTACAGGAAACCTGCGAGCATCGGCTGGTACTGACAAGACCAAGGATGATAACTGCATTGCCACTCTACAGACATCGCATCCTATCAATATCGCGTCAGAAAGGTAACTTTCGCGAACATTGATGCCGGGGCCCCCTGGGCGGGATTTGAACCTGGAACCTTTGGCTCCGAAGTCCAACTCTTCTACCTCTGTGCTACCACCCGCCCAGGATCAGTAGACCCTGTGACTATAATTTTTAAGAAAATGTTGAGCAAGTGGCATGTCGACGAAATGGGCTGACACCCATCCAGATCACGGATTCAACAAATCTAATAAAAATCAGATCTCGTTTCCTTCCTAGATTTTGACATTATTTTGGAAACTTAGCTAGTCACTAACTGAGTGTCCAAATATCAGAGGGTCAGTTTAATATCTAATTTTAATGAGATTAGGATTCACCATACTGGTAATCATTTATCTAGGAGTGCTTGTGGTAATGAGCAGGATATTTTGTCAATTTTCCTCACTGGCTAAATGACATTCTGGTAAACTGCCATCCTGGACAATAATTAAAATAGGAAAATATTTACCAAAATAATTATGATACAAAATGTTAATATATAAAGCTCAGGATGTACAACATTAATTGATAATTTGTAAAAGATAATCGGTAATCTATCGTATTGTCATACCATGGTAATTAAACTTATGGGTTATATTTATATATGTACTAGCTATAGTAATATGACTATTTAGGACAGTCAGTCGGGTCCAATATAGAAATAATAATAATTGGAGATTATGAATGGTCGGTTGACAGAAAATAAATATAATTGTTCAATATAATTGTCAATAATTGTTATGTTCACCAATATACATGAATTGTTCAGATTTAAATGCACAATTATTTGAAAATATTTGAAAAATGTCGAAAAAATTGGGTTGGCGGATCAAATAATTATGACCTAAGCAGTTTGTAGCAAATCATTTTGTACCATTGAAATTGTGTTAGGTTAGCTCAGTTGATAATAATTGAAAATTGTTACTTTTTATTTATTGCTGTTTTCATTCTATCAAACAATTTATACAATGGAATGTAGTAAATTATTTCTGTCTATATAATTTGACTTCAAACTAGTTTCTAAATGTGTGTTAATGATTTTATTTTCATTGTTTAAAAGGCTAAGTGTTTATAAGTGTTTACTAGTGTTTACGATACATTTAAACTTGTCGCTATGTTATTCAGCCCACACTACCAGAATCATGATCATGTGTTGATAACACACTACCAGAATCATGATCATGTGTTGATAACACACTACCAGAATCATGATCATGTGTTACTACCAGAATCATGATCGTGTGTTGATAACACACTACCAGAATCATGATCATGTGTTGATAACACCACCCTCCAGTGCAAGTCACTAGGGCCATCGCAGAGACTGAGAACTGTTTGTGCTTGTTATGGCAACCAATGTAGGCAGCTGTCTAGGCATGATCATAGTGGCATGTTGATAACCATGTCGTCATGTGGAACAGCTTCGTCCCATGCGTGTGTAAATACACACATCATGTACAACAAATTAATCAATGGATAACACGCAATGGCCAAGGTGTGGTGTTTTGTTGTCGTGGGGGAGTATTTTGTCAAACTGAAATTTGGGATTAAATTTAATTCACACAGATTAAATTTAAATCATAGAAATATATTTATATAGTTTTAGTGTATTAGAAATTGTATGGAATGTATAGATTTTCATATTGATTACGAAAATAAATAAATGTCTATCTAATATTTATAAATAAGCTAATGTCAACTTTTAAGTTATGGTAGACATGTTATTGTATAGTGGTCCTTCAAAGTATTGATACTGAATATGCTGAAGATAAATGATTTTCTTTTTAATGATAACTTTATTATGCTAACTGTTTACTGTTTTTAAAATGAATAAATTTAAATGCTACCTTAATTCTTCTAATGATAAAGCATTGAATATTCTTCTTTCTTTCTTTGGTCCCCTTCCAGCAATGCTGATTTCGGCAGACTGGTCCCACCTTGGGATGCATGAATGGTAGGGGGGAGTGAACGCTTTGGGCGTCTTAACAACATATTCTTCTCAATTCTGCTGATTATAGAGCATTGAACATGCTTCTCAAATGAAGAGGCCAAGTTTGTCGGCAGTTTGTGTTTTTTAGTATGTCATTCTATACACATACCTTTTATTTATTTACCCTAATGTCTTACT
>JAUTBT010085303.1:0-29998 GCA_032361225.1 Lepetodrilus schrolli | reverse complement strand
GACAGCGCTACAACTATTGTAACGGCAGTTGTAAGTCCCTACAACTATTGTAGCCTACAAGAGCTTCGTGCAACTGGACCCAGTTAGACATGTATCTTGTGTGCTGTCTACATAAAACTCTGTTTTCTGCTCTACGTGATATCAAGCTTGTCGTCAAGCTACCTACCTACCTGATATGCTGTTGTTCTCTGCATTCAATGTCTGCAGTTTTGAGAAGGAATAGACGACCAGAGGAAGAGATTGGAACCTGTTGCTAGAAATGTCCAGCACTTTTAGGTTGTGCATGTCTCTCAACTCATCAGGAAGTACACACAATTTGTTGTCTTTCAGGTGCAACTCTATTAAACATACAGGACATGCCATGGTCATGAAATGGACCTATAAACCTCATTATCACTGATTCACTTCCACATTTTTATTATACCTTCGAATTAATAGAGAAAATACCGTAAGCACTAAATTCTGAGCTGTACAGAGATTGATACTGATGGCCTGTGAAAGTAGACCTTGTTTCACACTATTACAAAATACAACATATTTATTAATTATACAACAATTGCAAAACAATGTATGAAATAAATATATGTTAACAAATGAGAACAATGGAAAAAGAGATACAGGAGATGATATTGTTGCAGTCTACTATACTTTAGTTACATTGTTCCACAAATGTGCATGAGTATCATTGTTCAAGCACACCTAGAGAGTAGATAACTGTTATAATCACTGCCTACCTGTTAGATGTGAGAACTTTGTACCCAACTTGGCTGGAATTCTCTTCAGTAGGTTACAGGTCAGGTCACATGACTGGAGCTTGGTGTGTTTCAACAGGAGGTAGACAGCATCAGGAAATTGCGTCAGCTGACACTCGGCCAGATCTGAACAAAATAATCGATGCTAGTGGAAGTACATACTCACATAACACAATTACAAGGTGGCAATATATATTTTCAATGCATAAACCGATAATTTATTTACATCTAGTGTATTGAAATATGCATTTAATTGCAATATAATAATTTATCCATCTCTATACTGTGATGGTAATGCTGTTATTTCAATGGTAGATAACTAATGGATACATAATCTGATATCATAGGCTTTATTGTTAAATAGGATAGTTCACTGTTTAACTTCCAATTTCATTAAAATACATGCTATATTATGAAAACAAATTTAATTACGGTAGTTGACACAATTATAGTTTCTTGATTTTGTAGATAATGTGTTTGTTTAAATGCTATGAAAACAATTAGCATTTTTTTCAGTCGTTCATTTCACAATAACATAAAATTGTTTTAATGTTTTAATTAAAAGGACTCATACACATAGGTGATTTTAACCTATGCCCATTATTATTATTGCTGATATGTAATATATAGAGCGTTATCATCTAATTAAAAGTGGAATATCGACTGCTTTTAAGGTTTGTTTCTAAACATATTCCTAATTTTTCCATGAATTATATGCAAACATTTAAAATAACATAGCATTTATTAAACTTTTACCAAATTACTATGAAATAACCAGTAATAATTTATGGTGAAAAGATATTTCCTGTATCATACTACTTTGCCTGTCTAATACCATAACTATGCAAATTATGGAGCTCTGACCATGTGTAACTTCATGGGGTCTGATGCCATACTGCTATTTATAGATCCTACTGTATGGAAATAGTAAACAAGATGATACTATTACGATCAGAAACTAGATTTAGTAATTGACAGCATTTAATACATATTTACAATTTGTAATAAGAATTGCCTTTAAAGTTTCTTTTGCTTTGTTGTATTTATCAATGAGTAAAGCAGTTTACAATTTACTGACCTACTGTTAAATTGACCTACTAATTAAATTTGTTTTCGTAATATAGCATATATTTTATTGAAATTAGAATTTAAACTGGACTATAGTATCCTATTGAATAACACCTATGATAGAGGATGTAGATGAATTGGGCAACGGTGGAGATCCGCGTCCTCGTAACTTTTATTACTAGATTTGGCAGAATCATGGTTTTAAAATGTATTTCATGATTCCATACATATCGAAGCTTCAATTTTGCAACCAAATAAATTAATTTTGATAACAGTTTTTGCAGTAATTACTCCGTATTACTTTATTCAGCGATGTGCTGTTTTGATCAGATTGGCCATTATCCATCGTAATGTAAGAAACAGCGGGTGGACAGCTGATGGAACAGCCTGGATATTTCCGTGAATAAAAGAGTTATCACCGCAAAAACAAGTATTATGTAGTTGCTAGATGCATATCTATGTCTGTGCTAACCGTAACCATATCCCCATTCTCGACTCCAGTAAATTGGTCAAATAGATGGGGCCCCTGATCTCCACTTGTCCGATTTACTTTGCCTACCAAGACGATTAGATTCTTTTGCTTGGTCGCATCTTCTTACAACATTGGCTACTCCAGCTGCCATATTGTTGATCTAAGACAAAATGTCTTTCTTTACAGTGTAGACTTGGTTACAACTTCCAAGCAGAACGGATCTGTCTCTATTTACTACTACTCTACCTGTCTACTGCAGCATGCGGAGTTTGTTTACAAAATATTGGCCGCATACACCAACAGCAAGTACATGATACAAAGTAGCCTCCCTTTGACTAAATTAATATCTTTCGGAGGCGGGAAATACGAACTGCAACACATTTAGGATATTTCTAGCAATATTTGATTGGTCGAGAAGTAAAATGTTCCTGGATGAAATATCATTAGATCCCGGACCAACATCACAGTGCAATACTGTGAATCGTTACTGATTCTACTATGGCAGCTGCATGTAGAACTTCCACCTCGGAGAAAGTAATGAGGTTTGAAGAACTAGATCCTGAACGTGGAATTTACCAAGATTAATGAGAACAAGTTGGATAAATATCATAATAGTTACAGTGAGAGTTGATATAGTTTGTCATCCAAACATCTAGTATGCGGTGACTTACGCTATCAGCTGGCTATCTACAAATGCACAGACTGAAGTAGCGACGTCAAGCAGTGTAATGTGAGGTCAAGACCGTGACGTCATTACAGACCACTTCATTCACGCTTATCACAGTTGCCTTTTCAAGACTCCATGCTAACTTGGGTGCCGATAGATGAATTAACAATATTTCGACTCACCCATTTCAATCTTATGAATGGGAATTTTTCACCACCATCATAACTAAAACAAAATATTGACCAAGATTTTCATCCAGATATAACAACATGTAAGCATAATTTATTAAAAGATGTACTGTATATATTTTTAGGGTCATCTTTCATCCCCAGAAAATACATTTACAAGGTGGGCAGAGGGCAGAGGAAGAGAATGTCTTCCTATTTTTCATGACGTAATGACAGCACACCAATGTCTTAGCACTTGATCTGGATGTGTCTTAGATGTGTATAATGGGTATTAATGTGATGGTTTAATGCCTAATATGTAATAATCATGTGAAATGTGAAACAATGATATGAAATTACCAAATGTCGTCAGCACAGAAAGGGCACAGAATGGAGGGCACAGAATGGAGGCCATGTAAGTCTAGCTGGCTTGTGCAGTACAGTGGTATATTGAGGCATCACTGGAGTACCTATTGTTTGGGAGTGAAAGTAACTCCATGAAATAATACTTGGTTAGGGCACGACTAGGGGGTGAAACTTAATACATCCCAAACCTACTACAAACTGTCATTTACTTCCTTGCGCTAGTAATTTATATGATGTTGGTGACGTATACTGCCAATTTGTCTCTTTTGACTGATGGTTTTTCTATTTACAAGTAACTCCAAGATCAGGGTCGTAGCTTGGTTTAAATTAATGTGTAGGCTGATTCATCAATGCTAGGGGGGTCTGGGGGTTGTCGGATGTGTCACTGTTTAAACTTTTGGGAAACTATAGGAAGTTACGCCCCTGAAGATGGTCGATCGATCAGCGAATATAGGAATTTGAAGATTCTCTGACCAGTACCCGGCTAGTAAAACAAAACAAGAATACATATCGAAGTATTTATTGAGTGATGAGTAACAAAAGATGTACATTATGCAGTACAAATATATCACAGGATAAAGTGTGTATAAACATGCAAATAACAAACTACATTATACCCATGATAATGAGATATACACATGAAATTTACTATCTACAATATAATTAGATTGCATATTTTCCTATCACATGCATGTAGACATATTTTTGTCCTGCGAGGACTGATCCTGGACATTTTGAAGACAAGGAATGCATGCTGTGAGTGAGTGAATTATTGTTTTATGTCACAGTGGGAATCTTTCACCGATAGGTGACGAATGATCTCATTTTTTAACTGATGCATGGCTTTGAATATTATAGGTACTAGATTTATTCACTCCTAACTGGATCTAATTTATATTTAAAACACTAATAATCAGTATTGAATAATGGTAATTTGTTTCATTTACATAAATTTGCGCTTTTCATTGCATTGTGCTGCTACTGCAATAAACATTTATATTTCATCTAAGTACACCCCTAGCAAAATTCCCTGATTTCCCCCCCGATGTATTTTGTTTTTCAAATTTTCCTGATGATCCTCGACTGGAAAAAGGTTTTCCAGAGCCAGTGGGAACCCTGATTAAACACATTGGGAGACAAATATCTGATTTACATTTGTGTGTTAGATCCACGTTCAAGGTTATTTCACTCATATTGTGGCTTGTCAGTTTATGGCAGGAAGAAAGCTGCAACACCCGTAGCGCCAAGTGTTGTAGTAAAACTGTGTGCACTTTCATGCTAAGTGGACGGACATGAGAACAATGGCTGATCATCGTATCGAAGTCTAGTCGTCTACAGTACATAATGTAAATTTTTTATAAAGCTGAGAAAATTATGTTGACTGTAACAGACTATATGTAAGGGTTGACTGGAACATTGTGTTTCCTGTCATGATCTCCCAGCAGTGTTCTAGCAGTGTTCTAGCCATGGCAGACATCACTAAGTGGTGGAAGAGAATGGCGTCTTAGCGACATAGTTCATGATTGCCGACTGCAGTAGATGGGCGCGCTGGATTTCCTCCTCCTTCACGCGAGTCAACTCAAGGTCACGACCTCGCATTCGCTCCTCCAGACTGACGATGTGACGATCTTTCTCCTCCAGAACGTCGCGGTTCTTCAACATTTGTTCTGGAAGTCAGATAAAGGATGACATGACCTGACCTGTTTGTGTGTGTGTGTGTGTGTGTGTGTGCTTGTGTGTCCATGCAGTCATATACATAATTACTAGAAAGAATACTTGACACTGTGTTTGCTTTTTCTTGTTTTGTGGCTTGACATCGTTTTTTTGACATCGCTCATATTTTTCATAATTTGTCATTTTGGACACTACTGTGGCAGTAACTCATGTCAGTCCAGACACTAACTGATGTCAGTCCAGACACTAACTGATGTCAGTCCGGACACTAACTGATGTCAGTCTGGACACTAACTGATGTCAGTCTGGACACAAACTGATGTCAGTCCAGACACAGTCAGTCCATACACTAACTGATGTCAGTCCGAACACTAACTCATGTCAGTCTGGACACTAACCTGATAGCTGTTTGTCAGACTGACTCAGTTTGTCGCGGAGTTGGTTGTGTATGTGTCGCTCCTCCTCCAGCTTGTGTAGAGAGCTGTTCAGGTCCATCCTCACCTTGCTCACCTCCGCCAACGTCACATTGTTCTTCTCGGCCAACTCCTGCACCAATAAAAAGGCGTGTATGCACATAGTACTAGTTCACTCCACCACACAACTCATCACCCAAGTATAATCCACATTGTACCACCACACTATAGCTCATCATTCCATCCAATGACAACACTTCAACCCTCCATTCCGATCCATTCAACAATCAACCTACTCGTCTACCTCACTATCTCAATGCTACTATCTGGATCTCATTTTCTCATTATCTCTATCTCACAATTTGGATATCACTATCTCAATTTCACTACCAGTATTTCCATTTCACTGCCACCATCTCACTATCTACACTTCATCCTGTGTTACCTGTCCCATCTCCTCTATCCTCCGCTTGTATGTCTCCACCTCCAGGGTCAGGTTGGAGTTCTTACACTGTAGCTCGGATACCAGGGACGCCTGCTGGTTGCAGTGAGACTTGAGCTCGTCCTTGGACACCTGAAGCACCCGCACTCTCTCCTCCAGCTGGTTCTGACGCTGCTCCTGCACAGACCATTGAACAAGCCTTCAACTCGGACATCGTCATGTTAAACTTTGGTGAAGGTGAATACTTCTCCCACAACCAAGGCCCTGATCCTGGTATTCGAACCCAAGTTTCCTGGATTGTAAATCCAATACTCTCCTGGGCTGTGTTCAATGGACAATACATATGCATACATATTCTATGTAGTACTATGCGAGCCGTTCTGTGAGCAATACGAATGCATATGTATGGATACATTTCAATACGGGTTTGGACTGCGTAGCGTTTTGTATGAAAACCCAAAGCATGAAGCAAATGGACCGGATGCATGCGCAAACCGATTTCCTGCTATTTTCCTACTAACCCAGCGAACTACTACATGTAGAGAAAAGTATTGTATTGCAGAGTATTGTATGTGTTGTCTGCTGAATGCAGCCCTGACTTGACCAAAAGGATATCCTCATTGGCTGAGAGCAGTCAAGAGTATTTGATATCACACTGTCCCATCTCGTCTATCCTCCTCCTGTATGTCTCCCCTCCAGGGTCAGGTTGGAGTTCTTACACTGTAGCCCCACGTACCTCCTCTGCTTTAATCCTCTGCTTGGTGTGTGAAAGATGTTCCTCAGCGGTCAGACGGTCAGTCATGTTGGCCGTCTTAAGACGACTGACGTCCTCCTCCAACGTCATCCTCGTCTCCTCCAACTTCTGGATCCGCTCGCGGAGAGCTTTCTCCACGTCATCTGCTTCTTGACGGACTCGCATCACCTACAGACGAGAGAGCGAGAGGTGTGTGAGATCACACAACCAGAGAGTGAGAGGTGAGTGAGATCACACAACCAGAGAGTCTTCATATTCTGTAAAAACTCTTAATGCACTCATCAGTGGGCACATTGATTAGCGAGCATACAGTGCAAATACAACAACCTTCATACTTTGACCAGCAGTAAAACAATAACCCCGAACTGACATCAAGCAAACTACTCACCTCCTTATCCTTGTATTGTTCCATGTCTTTCACAGAATCTTTCTGTCTCTGTCGTTCCTGATGTAACCGCTCTGTAACAATCATCACAGTGGATCTTATTGCAACAGTAATCACTGCAGCTTCTCCAACTACAAACATACATCAATATCACCTCCTACATCACCTCCTACATCACCTCCTATGCTGTGGTTAACAGCCTGAGTGAAATAAAGTTCTGTTCTGAAAACAGAAAAACTCAACTTTCATTACACGAAAACCTACCATCAAATTGAGTTCCCTTCATCTTAAATTCTGCCTGTAGATGTGTCAGTTGTTCCTTCAACTCGTAGATCTGATCTTGTTGCCCGTGACACTTCCGGTCAAGGTCGTCTACCTATGAAAAGTGAGGTAATTCTTATTGACAAATGTTGGTCTGACTAATACCTACAGTAAACTGTTGCCACAGTGATGCATTCATTCATACATCATGTAATGGGTTCAAGATTTCCACAGTGATGTCAAGCAACAATTCACTCAGTAACGTCAGTTGGCACACTACACGGTACACCCACCTTGTTCTGGAGGTGGATGTTCTTATCATTACTTTCAGAGAGTTCCTTCAGTAGCTTCATCTCCTCATTGGCTCGGTCCTGGAATAGAGGTCACATGACATGATGATATAGGCAGACAACGTAAGTACATAAAATGCACAGCTAGTTCACTATAGCCGAAATGAACGAACAACAGCTTGAACTAAACTGAAAAAGTTTTATTTACACTGACAGATTTAGGGTGAAATGTTCAGCCAGCTTTAAAAAATGAAACGTAAAATGTTAGAAGGGTGTAAAATGGTCTAGGAAAACGGCATTGCAAACTGCACACCTCCCTTTCTTGTCTCAGCTCTGCTAGATGAGAGGCCGACATCTCTGAGAGATCGTTCTTCAGCCGGTTGATAACAGCGTTGTAGTCGCTGGCTTTCTGTTCAGCCAGAACCAGCTCCGACTCTGTCATGGATAGTCTGCACATACAGAACAGTGATTAAAGTGGATGACATGACAAGCTAGAGGGGCGCGACGATCAGTGTAAATCTAATGTAAAACTGTGGCAGGGTACGCAGTCACTTACTTGGCTGCCACAGAGTTGAAGGCTCCCTTCCTGTCCTCCAGAGCTCCCTGCAGAGCTGAGATCCTTGTGGAAGAGTTACTGAAACAATCAGAACAATTCATATGTAATTATATAGCCACATTACATATAAAGTAAAAGTAAAAGTTACATGATTTATATAGCGCCATTATCCAGAAAAAATGTCTGCTCAAAGGCGCGTAATCGTATGCTCGCTTAAAGAGAAATGTTTTTAGATGGATCTTGAAAGCTGACAAGTTGGAGATGTCCCAGATATTATTGGGTAGGGCATTCCACAGCACAGGACCAGCCTTCATGAAAACATATATAACAGGTAGGATTTGAAACTGGGGCCGTTGGCTGCAAAGTTCAATGTTCTACCATTGCGATACCACCCGTTCCACAGGCAATTTATGAGGGCATTAATAATGCAATAATAATAATAATAAAAAATTAATGGGGTTTGGAGCCGCTTTCAAGATTCCTTCACTTACATCACCGCTTGTCAGTTTAGGGAAGGAGGAAACCTGCAACATCCGTAGCTGAATGTTGCAGAAAACCTGTCGGCACTGGCTGGTACTGACAGACAAAGGATGATATGTGTATTTCAACAGTAAAGACAGCGCATCCTATCAATATCATTTCATAAAGGTAATTTTCATGAACATTGATGCTAGACGCCCAGGACAGGATTTGAACCTGGGGCTTTTGGCTGCAAAGTTCAATGTTCTACCATTGCGATACCACCCATCCCACAGGCAGTTTATGAGGACATAATATAATATAACATAATAATCAGCAACTTCGGACACTGATGCCAATGTTTTGACTGACGAGGATGAGTTTTGAATATAATTATGATAAACCAGCAGATGACTGGACGGACTCAGTCAGTGAGTGAATTATTTTTTTTACGTCACAGCGGGAATCTTTCACCCATACGTGACGAAGTACGGACTCAGTCAGTGAATCTTTCACCCATACGTGACGAAGTACGGACTCAGTCAGTGAATCTTTCACACATACGTGACGAAGTACGGACTCAGTCAGTGAATCTTTCACACATACGTGACGAAGTACGGACTCAGTCAGTGAATTATTGTTTTACGTCACAGCGGGAATCTTTCACACATACGTGACGAAGTACGGACTCGGGTTACCGGGTTGTTTTACGTAGGACATTCTCCTGTCTGTCCAGTGTGTCCATCAGGTCAGTGAGCTGCAGGTTCTTGTCACTCTCCAGCTGCTGCAGGTGTTTAGACAAGCTGTGAGTCTGCTTCCTGTGACTCTCAGTCAACACCTGGCGGTCCGCGTTGTTGTCAATTGCAGTCTCTGAGTTAACACAAGACATGACTAATTACGTTAGCTGTATGTACACTCACATTATGGCTTGTCAGTTTACTGAGTGTTGCACGAAATATGCGAGTACTACTGTTTGTGATGAACACTGCCACAGTCTAAAGATAGCATATCCTACCATGATCATGTTATGGCACTGTCACACCTTGGCAAACGCACGCGTAACGCATGGAAAAATCAGCCAAATGCTGGCGAACTCTGACCATCGCTACACCATCACCAAACGCGTTTTGAACATGCACAAAACTTTCAACACACACACCAGCGTGTAAGGACACACGCTAGATGAGCGTTGGGTGGTCGTTAGTCAGTCGTTGTATGCTCTAGGGATTGATCGCCAATGTATGACAGGGCCATTAGAAAGGCAACTCAAACATTGTTGCTGGGTCCTTTGGCTCTGAAGTATGACCTACTCCATCAATTTGAAAACCAAAAGGTATGTTGTGAACTGACCTATAGATTTCAGTATATCTGAGGGTATGTTGTTTCCAGCTAGTTCCAGTCTAGCCAGCGTCTTGTTTGATCTCAGCATTTCTATCAGAGCCCGGCCGCCCAGCAGTCCGATGTTGTTCCACCTCAGATCTACAAAGTAGCACCAGGAATATTACACATACAACCATTATGGAATACGTCAATTGTATTGAAATTTTGAGCATGTTCTCTCAAAAGTTGACCAGAAACCTACCTAGAGACCTGAGTGATGTATTGCGCTTGAGATTGGCTGCCAGTTCCGATGTTCCTTCATGATTGATCTGGTTGTTGCGTAGATCAAGTGCCTCCAGCGTGCAGTTTGATCCCACGCCGTCACAGAACACAGCGAACGATGTGTCCAGCATTCCCATAGCATTCCACTCCAGACATAGGCTGCACAGTATACACGAGCATTGTGATAGGGAGTTGTTGTGGATAGTGTCTCAGGGGAGTATATTTATTGAACTAACAATAACTAACATCATACATAAAACGAGTTCATTCAACTTCAAATGTGAATTAAAAAACTATTGCTGACATTTACTGACAAATGGCCAAGTCACTAGGTTATTGATTTGCTTTCAGGATTACCTGACAATGGAATGGTTCTGTCGGAGGAGCTTTCCTAGCGCTTCTGTTCCGGAACCTCGGATGTTGTTTCCCTGGAACAGATTGAGAATTTGGTGAAGACATTACATACATAATACTGCATAAAGGTATCTTGGTATAAGCCCATGGCTTATCTTGAAATTAATGACCATCATATTCACCAGTTGGAAAAAACTTCTATCTGTAATTGAATCTAATTTCAAGACAAAATATGGTTGTTGGCAAACATAAAATCAACATGGAGTACCATCAAACTCTCACCTTCAAGTCCAATTTCTTGAAGTAGGAATTATAGATTAAACCTTGTACCAGACCTTTGATAGCTGTGGTAAAAATAAACCATGTGTCAGATTATTCTGTTTGTGCTACAGTTTCTTCAAATTATGGACAGCAGAATATATTGGACCCACAGTATAAGTTTTGGAATTACTGCTGCTTGCTGAACTAAATCGATTGCACAATGGTAAATGTAAAAAAAAAAAAAATCTCTACACAGACTATATGTCATTACTGATATTGTATTAGTATATTATCTTTTCCCTACTGCTCCATTAGTAGCACCATGTACCAATGTAAATAAGAAGATCAATGTCCTACCATCCTCACTCAGCATACAGTCACCAAACTTGTATTCAATGAAGGTCCTGTCACTGGCAATGACCTTGCCAAGCACAGCACATGACTTTGGTGTCAGACTTGATGTAGACAAGTCAAGAGTTGTCCGCCCTTTACACCCGCCATGACTCAAACTGTAAAATAAAAACCATGATGTTGACAATTTGTAAATTGACATTCTCAATTGAACTTATCTCACTTTAGATTGTTTAATACCATAAATAATAGAAAGATTGACATCCACTCAGTGCACTTAATTCACACTTGGGATTTGAACAAAACTGGAAATAAAAGTTGTCCACAAAACCTCTTCAGTCGGTCCACTACACAGTCCTGTGCTTCCACGTGGTTGTCCCTGCACAGACGCACATACACATGTCGGAAGTCCTCCATCTGGGAAGCAGGTTGTCACCACATAGTAACTGTGCAAACACCTACAACACAATAAACAAGAGATCAAAGGTCTTGAAAAGAAATATCACAATAAATAGATCAACATGGTTCGGATGCTTTTGTAACCGAGGACCATGCCAATTTGGGGATTCACATGATGGTGACACGACTGAGCCAAAGGCTGGCCGAAACCAATATTATAGGGTGATCTTATTTCGCACCCGGCTACACTTTCATGACTAAAACAAACAACACAATATATTTTTTTCGTGGCTTAGAGCATATTTCAAGATTATGTTACCCATATTGCGAAAACTGCAACACCTGTATTCTTGAAGACTTGATTAGAAGTAGACTAGACTCTGGCAATGTGTCAAGAGGTCCGTGTCGAGACACGTCGACAGTGTCTAAAATGTAATGTATTTATGCATAAAAAGAGAAACACGAAATCCAAGTGAACACAGACTCAGGCATGTGTATTACTGAAGTAATTTGACTATCAAATCAATCGTTCCTATTTGTGTGGTGGACGAAATGCTTTTTGTTCCTTGACACCACTTTAAAATCAATCAGAATGCCGCCATTTTGAACTAATGACGCTTTTTTTCTATCAAATCTCCACTTCAAAAGAGTTGTCTTAAGTTATCTCCCTTACCAAACTCTGCAGATTAACTCGTAGAGAAACTCTACAGTGTAATTACTCTAAATAATTAAATAATGTATGGCTAATCACGGATTGAATGTACATCACGGGCTGATATCCTGAATAGATAATGGTTCTGGGACAGAATAGTTACGTCCAATAAATGGCAACTGAATCATAGCATTAACTCTCTACATGCTGTAGGCAAATAGAGATGACCTTATATTAAAGAGTTGTGTCTGGGCCTAATCTATAATAAGGAAGAAACATTTAATTAAATATGTGCAATATTAAAACTATTTGGTAGATATTCTTGAATATCCAAATCCCCTTTCATCGATATACAATGATGACATTCCAGATCTACAGTTGAGTATCCAGTCTTGAAACCACGGATTCGGTTAGACTATCCATAGTCTCAGAGGGTTAAAGTAAATCAATAATATATGACTTATATTGATTGGTATTATATTTATATGAAAGGAGCCCCTGAAATACTTTACCCTCTCCAGTAATCTAGACTTTCTTAACTGCTCTAGGGGGATATTATGAATAGGAGTATTTTGGTGAGAACAGGGTGCGACACAGACTAGGATTCGGTGAAATACAGTTGTAATAAAAAAAAATAATTAATTTATATATCTAGATCTATCTAAATAATAAATATGTTTTTATATCTATATATAGATCTAATAATAAAGTCATTTTATGTTTGTTTAAATTAAATAAATTTAAAAAATAATAATATAAAGGTGACATGTTAACAGTCTATGTCAACCTCATCTAGAAATCTAATATAATTCATTATTATTATTTTATTTTTTTTCTTAAAAAATAAATGACTTTATTATTAAATCTAAAGAGATATAATTTTTTTAAATTTTTTTTATGATTCTATCACATAAATCCTTGTGTTTGAAACTGCATGGTCACAATGACAACTTCACAATCATCTGATGAGTTTGCAGATCTAAATCTGCAAACTCATAAAATTTTATGTTAGTTTTCGCTCATAATATATCAATTTTCTATTAAACAATATAGTCACAGTGAAACTATTTAACACGATGTAAACTTTCAGGTGATTGGTCCAAATGAATGCATGAAAGCACTGATAAGACTTTTTATATCGATACGGTCATATTAAGTCTCTCATGGTCAGCAGGGAAGGGTAGAGGAATCTCGAGCTAGGCTGGACACAACATGCACAAACACACTGTTGATTCATCTGCAAACAACATGCCATTTTCTTTCAATTTCATCAAGTGCTGTCTAATCACACAGCGAGTCCATTCTGCCTAAAATTAATCATGCATATGCCTTTTGACTGAATTAGTAAATACAATAAAACAAGGAACAAATCTGGATTTTAATATACACTACTTGTAAATATTTACAGGGCCATAAAAAATACAGCTGTGCATATTTATACAATATTTACATATGGACACAATATTTCAAATCAATGTATCTGACAAAAGTTTCTGGAGAGGAAAAAAGTACCCTGATTTAATAAAGCATACATTACCATCATTACCATCTCATTTTAGACAAAGATACATGTACTTGTATTAAGGCATTCAAGTATATTTATGAATGGACATTCCAAATGAAATTATGACAATTATGTAAACTATTTCCATGTTTTAGGACGGCATAAGTTGGTGAAAGCATGTCCTGAATGCAGCCCCAACTAATATTTTGTAAAATCAATTGTACGCTTAATCACTGGTATGTTTAATCAGATTGACACTTCTTAGTCTTATTTGAAATAGTTCTATTTTGGTCCCTCTATATGTATCTTGTCATGGTGAAAATGTGTTGTTTCATAATTTATGTGTCGTTCACATGATGTTTTAATTAATATATCTATCTTATTGAAACTGTTACAGTGTAAATCAAATTTCCCTTGGAATAATAAAGTTCTATTATTATTATTGTGATGCTGTTTCCACCAGAAAGCCAACCACAAGGAGCCTCTGAGTCAACTCAAATTGCCTCAGACATTGTGGCATATGGTCAGTAGTGGTATGCAGTTGTCTCCCCTACAGAAAGGTGCAGTTGTTGCATTTGGTTTATGTTTGTGTTCCATTGAGACAAAGAAACATGTACCTAATTTGGAATCTGTGAATGTCAACCCCCCTGAATCCTATACAATAACCTCCAGTCCTCCTCAACCTCCTCCTCCTCCTCTAGGTGGTTGTCCAGAGACAGACACTGAGGACTGGACTTGTATTTGCCAGATGCCTCCAGGACTCCCTGAGGAGCACAGATCCATGGATCTCCAGTTATGTTCTGCCACTGAGTCAGCTCCTTCTGAAGCTGTCTGAGAACATCTGTATACTCGGCACTTCTAGCCAGATTGATTGTCTCCCTTGGATCGAGTTTCAGGTCAAAGAGCTCCCAGAAGCTGCGGTAGTAATACTGGTGAAGAGTCTTGAACCAAGGCAGTGGCTGACCTTCTCTGGTCCGAGTCAGGATATCCTGGAATGTGGGCGACAGGTAAAAGTCCTGATCAATTGGGAATGGCATCTTGTAGTTGAGGTTCTTGATGAGCTTGTACTGGCCGGACTGGATGACCCTCATGGGGTAGTACATGGTGACCTCGTGGAGGTCGTGACTGGCATACACAGTGTTCCATCCATGGACTGGTTCAGACTGAAGCACTGGGATGAGAGAGTGTCCTGTCAGCTGGACGGTTCTCTTGTTGAGTGTGTAGACAGGGTAGGGCACACTGAACCACTCCAGAACAGTGGGCACAATGTCCGTCAGGCTTACCACAGCATTACTCTCCTGGGAACAGAAAGGTAACAATTATCTCAAGCAAGTTTGCCTAAATTTAACTGAATTTGCTATAGAGAAACTTGTTACAGTCTGGCTATGCAAATATTTTTTTTAATTAATAATTTGGCCACAGGTATTTGAATCTCCTGTTTATCAATGTTGTGTGATAACTTTGGGTCGAAAACATAAATAAATCTAATTTGGACAAAATCGGGTTGGCCATAGCAGTTTATTATATAAAAAATGTCCCTGACATGATTATATTTTCAGTGATGTCTGCTCGCACATTTCCACCCAGCTCTACACATCTCTGCACACACCCACACACAGCTCACCTGACCCCATCTCTGTCTGTGTACAGGAGAGGACACCAACATGGGCTCTGCCATGCCTGGGTCATACAGGTTGGTACGACCAGTAGGAAACGGGATGCCGTTGTCCGATGTGTAGATCACCAGCGTGTCCTCCAACGCTCCTGCCATCTCCAACTGCTTCATTAACATCCCAATACCTGCCAGAAATACACATAAACCATCCATTGGACAGAGCAATTGAACTTATTGAACTGACCGTAGATTTAAGTTTGATTCAATTTGAGATTTCAATGTATTTCAAGTATCTGAGAAAAACATGACACAATAAAAATTTGACAGATTAAACTGACCAAGGATATCATTGAAAGATGTAGTTTTGCAAATCACAAATAGACAAAGAAGTGTGAATACTTATTTATCTCCACAGCAACCTGAAGACTCCTATTTTTAGCATCTCAACAAAATATGAATAATAATAGGATTGCTGTAGTATAGGTCACCTAGATGAAACATATACGAGATTCATATCCCTGATTCCAATTAGATAAACTGTTTATATAGATCCATCAAAGAAACAGTTTCAAACTATTTTGAATGCTTTTAAATTGTCTCCCCTTCCAGATGACCTTGACCATGACCATGACCTAAGTGACTGGCACCATGAACTCACCCTGGTCAAGTCTGCTGATGGTAGTGTACTGGGCGGCAATGTCTGCCCGAGCAGCTGGCGTATCCTGAACGAAGTATGGCACCACCACCTCATCCGAAGTATACGTCACTGGCTTCCAGTCTGGGATTGAACCCATACCAGGTTGACCATTGCCAAACTTCTCACAGAAAGACCCATACTCGGGATGAATACTGCCACATCGATGTGGGTCATGGAAGCCAATGTAGAGGAGGAAGGGTCTGAAGAATACAGAGATATTCAGAGATATTCAGAGAAAACTGAAACATAATAAATAGCTCGGATTGAATGTTATGGACATGGACTGCCAAGATGATGCAAAAATGACGATGCAATACATCTCATAGTCTGTGGCAATAGTCTGTAGTAATAGTCTGTGGCACACCTTGTTCTCACCCAAATATTCCTATTTAAAAAATATCCCCAGATCAGTTAAGCAAGGCTAGATTACTGGAGAACAAGAGGGCAAAGCATTTCGACGACTCCTTTCATACAAATATAATACCAATCAATATAGTTTACATTTAAACTATTTACTTTCAACCTCTGATACAATGGCTAGTCTATTTATCTCTGTCAGTTTGTCCATTATTGTTGTACATTGTTGTATTTTATGTTGACTGCTGTGTACAAGATCTCACCGTGTATCTGTAGTGTTGTATTTTATGTTGACTGACGTGTACAAGATCTCACTGTGTATCTGTAGTGTTGTATTTTATGTTGACTGCTGTGTACAAGATCTCACCGTGTATCTGTAGTGTTGAGGAACTGCTGCACATAATGTTTGATGAAGGTGAGATTGCGGCCGACCTGCAGTATGGAATGATTCTCCTCAGTTTGGGAGAAGTCAAATGGGTACACTGCCTCTGGACCCACATGCTTCTTCCCGATGATTCCTGAGGGTGTTTAACAATACATGAAGATTTATTATTGCACCGTGAACCATCTGCACACAGGACAAGTCCCTCACATTCTGTGTGCTTGTAGATGGATTGATAATGGGGTGGAAACAGATATATGCATAGATATATAGATATACAAATTGGATCAATGGTTTTTTAGGACTGTATTGTGTACCTACCTGTCCTGATTCCAGCTTCATGGAGGATTCTAGGAAGACTCTGGACTTGGTCAAATGACATGAAATGATGGACACTGTGGTGAAGTCCATACATGCCATTCTGGTGCTGTGGTAACCCTGTCAAAATGGCCGACCTGAACAAAGGGAGTACTTCTGGGTTAGACTTAATTACAGTACTTCCAGGTTAAACTTGCAATGGAAACCATAATATTGAAAGGTAAAAATGTAAAGTTTTATACCTTATCAAAATAATGTTATGTCAGTGAGTGAGTGATTATGGAATTTAACTACACTGCGGGAATATTTCACCCATTTGTTATGTCAGTGAAGACCTTCAAGAGAAGTATAGAGTTCATCTGATTTAATACGTAGCATTTAATCTACATATCTACCTGCTGGGAGAACAGCTGCTGACTGAGGTGTAGGCATTCTTGAAGGTAACACTGCGAGCGGCAAGTTTGTTGATGTTCGGAGTGCGACACACAGAGTTGTTGTACACTTGTGTCTCAAACCCTGCATCGTCACCTGAATAGCATTATAAATAGGAAGAGCTTTTATACGGCATTGCATGAGATTCTGCACAACAACGTGCTAGCTGAAGTCAAAGCATAACAATTTATGAGAACTGTTTGTATTGAAACTAGAAAGAGACTGCGTCAAGTTAATAGAATTTTTTGAACATGCATTTTCAGATGACATTTGAACAATTCATATCAATTCATATCCCACCTACTTGAAGGTCCAACAACTTACCCATACACTGGTATAATTACAAGAATGTATGTATGAATCAATGTGCACATGGTGTAAATGTAGTCGGGTGTGATATAAGATGCTCCTACTGGTCTCGGCCAGCAGGTTTACCCCTTTGGCTCAATCGGAAGAGTGTTAGACTCACAATCCAGCAATATGGGTTTGAATCCCAGAATGGGAATGATCCTGTTTCACGTTGGGCGCCATTGAAACAGAGAATTGCTGGATTGTGAGTCTAACCCTTGACCGATTGAGCCAATGGGGTAACCATGCTGTCCGAAACCAGTCAGAACATCTTATATCACACCCGGCTACATAAAGTTACTTCTTGTGTGATACTATAGATAGAACATTTCATCCATCATCTAATTTGTAAACTAGCCCCTACCAGGGATAATAAAGAAATGAAGCGCACCTACAATCACCAAGACGTTCTTAGCGTTGGAGAGCACGGCCAATGCAATTAGCACGAAGATAAATACTGTGGTGTGCATCCTATTGTCTCATATTACACACTATCTCTTATTTCTGCAAACAAACGAGACCATGTGTGACTCGCATGACATGTCACACAGTAATAAATCAGCTAGCAGTAGTGAACCAAAGAACCACTAGACTCCCACTTCCTGCTTGTGGAGTTTGGAAGTCACATGACGATCACATGACGAGGAGGGCCGTCCTAAATGGAATATTTGCCGATGTTTTCATCCCTGATGGGATTAACGTAAGATAACTATCATCATGTGTCTATGTATGTTTCTTACACAGGTATTAATGAATCGGTAGGTACGGTATTGATCATGTTGATGGATCGCAGGGGAAGAAAGATGGTGTTTGTTAACAGAACGCTATGACCTATCACTGTCCGTTAACCGTTGCGTTGAGGTACTAAATATAGTTTATCTAGACTAAGTTCTAAAGTTACCACATCATGTACTTAGACTTCTATGTTTATATTACACTCAACATCTGTGTTCATTTTCACCTGTATTTGTGTACCAATAAGAAAATGGTTCATAGATTATGAACTAAATTGATGGCATGCATACTAATTAGTCTTTTTCTTTTTCATTTTCTTGTGTAAAGTATTTTTCGTCATCTTGATCAGTGTTGATTAAGGATACATTCTATGATTAATGTATTTTATGATAACCGGAATGTGTTAAAATTGATACACATGCACATGAGGTGCATGTGAGGTATTCAAAACCCAGTTGTCCCTGAATCTCTATCAAATTAAATCCTTATCTTCCTTCACAAATGAAAGTCAACTCAACATTATATAACTTTAGCTGGTACATGTAATTAATGGATCCTAGCCTAACTGGACATCATAATTACTTATGTGGCAACAATAATGACTGAGTGAAATAACTAGTATAATTAATTATCATAACATTCACACACATAATTAAGCTCCTATTTACACCATAGTACTAAAGTCAGTGAAACAAATAAAGTATTGTTGCTAAACCAACAAAGGATAGGGCCTCGATCCACAAATCCAAAATGGTTTAGTCATAAATAAGTCATACTTGGGACCCCTCCTGGTTTAATGTTGGGGACCAGTAGCTTATTGTGTGTTAAATCTTTATGACTGTTGTGAAACATGTTTTATGATATATTTAAATAGTATGAACATTTCAGCCAGGTATTGACATCTTTGTGATAAAGGCAATTTTGGTTCCAATGAGGAACTGATATTTCTAAATGTACATGTAACTAATGTTCATCATATTATGTTCAAAATAATTCATATATTGTTTATGTTTTTAAAAACATAATTGGATTTATATGTAGTATATACCTGTCATAAGAATATAATAAAGCCCTAATTACTATTTTGCTGTAAATTTGCAAATATAAGTCTCACCACAAATAACTGTTATGTTTATCCTTTATGATTCTATTGTGTTTATGCCTGAGATAATTAAACTGAAGGATCTTCTAATATTCTCATAACAGTGGAACCCGTAACATTATTATCAGATTATCTATTTGACTATTATTTGTATTTGTATTTATCAGTGTATTTTAATACTGGTCACAGTGCTTGAGACAGATAGATATTTAATGTGTCCTGAATACTGTAAATCAGGAAATTAATGTGTCACTAATTTAATGCGACATCAAGCTTTTAGACATAAATGCGACAACAATTAAATGCGATCGACCATGTTTTTCCCCGGACCTACCTTTCATTATTTTACATAATGCGTAGGAATTGAATGTGGCCATACGCCAATCGCATTTTTCGCATTAATATCCTGCTCGCATTAATTTCATGATTTACAGTATAAACATGTAAGCCTAACACTAGGACATTGCTTCTGCTGTATTGTCTCCACACTTGTCTCCTGTCTGTCCTTCCAGGCTGAACTAGAGGACATGCAGACAGAGTTAGAGCAGGAGTCTGGGACACTGAGGGCAGAGCGAGGCAAACAGGACAGACTGGCCACCTCCATATCTGACCAGATGAACATAGAAGCTCAGGTGAGGAAGCATTGTTGTGTACACTGAGATCTCCCTTGGTTTATCTCACCCAGGTGTGGGTCCTGAATTCCATTTATTATATTATTTGGGTCCTCACAAGTTCGTTGGGAATGAGTGAAAAATTCCCCGTGCGACGTAAAACAATAAATCACTAGCTCCTCCCATGTAATTCGCCGATCATGGTGACATCTTGAGGTTGTTGAGCATGGATTCATGTTTAGCATAGTTATCTCCCTTGACTTGTCAGGACCGGCTATGAGCTGACAGTAATTTGGCCTCTATATGACGAAACTTTCTTTTTTGTATGATTTCATGCTTTGTTGACAAATCCCTATATAAAATTTGAATTTGAGCATGGAATTGCACTCAAAATGTTTCATAATCTCGGGACCATGTCACTGCAATGCATTTGAAGTGGGATGATCTCGCACTGCCCTACCACGCACCTTTAATTCTTGTATGCATTCTCCAGCTACAAATAGACTACGCAATGTCCTTGACCTCACTTGACCCATGATCCTCAGGAGCTGCTCCGACTGTTCGGGATCCCGTACGTAGTGAGTCCTATGGAAGCGGAGGCTCAGTGTGCGGAGCTCGATATCCTGGGCATGACACACGGCACCATCACCGACGACAGCGACATCTGGCTGTTCGGAGGATCCCGCGTCTACAAACACTTCTTCAACCAGAAGAAGTCTGTGGAGTTCTTTAACTTGTCCAGTATACAGGCACAGTTTGGTGAGTGTCAGTGGGGAAAAAATGAAGGTATATCAGTTAATACTGATCAAGCGACAGGGGAAATATTATGTAGTGTTATGAGCATTCTATCAAGAATGCATTTGTTGTATTATTAATTACATGTACCATATATTGTTGGGCATAAGCCCAGGGGGCTCACTTATACCACAACTTATTGCCGTAATATTAACCAATCGAAAACAGGAGCACTCGATTTACGGCCACCATATTGAATGTTATCAATCTGTTGTAGATTGATAAGATAGGAACTAATAAACACAATAAAATAATAAATATCTTAATTTTATTATTAATATTCTTTATAAATATGACAACAATCTGAATCGGCTGCTCAGATCTTCTTCTGTATTTGAGTATGTGATAGAAAGATGTACTTCACATTAATTGTTATCACTGTGACATGCCCATAGTGGGATGAGAGCCTTTAACAGGTATGACCCATGTCTTGGCTGTTACAGAAAAGTTTACATAATGTGTACAGACATCACATCCCAAATTACAATCTATTCCAGACTTGTATAGTGATAACAGTCTAGTTTGCTGCCACCTCATCAGTCTGATCACAGACAAACACACCACACTATCAGCCAGATGCATGCAAACTACAGTTACGCACACAACACACAGTTCAGCTGTGTATTATAAATTATACTTGTAGTCACTGATTAACCCTTGAAGCCAATATAAATAGGTCTATGATTAAGCTATTGACTGGGGTTAAAGTGTACATTGGCTGTAAGATTTATTGGCACAGCGAGATGAAAGTGCTATTGTCTGCACTCAGTCCAATCAGATTCACCCTAACATGAATAAGCTGCACCTACTTTGTCAGTCACAACAACAATGGCGGCGAGCACTGTCGAGTGCAGAATTTGGTCGACACAGTTGCCGACCCATAAACTAAGACAAATATCCTCAAAGCTAAGCGTTTTCATGTTGGCAATCAACTCTCGGTATTAGGTTACAATCCGCAATCAGGATGGTTAATAATGCATGTTTTGATTGGTTGGTTTAAATTAAACACGTGAACAGAACTCTCTGCCGCCAGGGTACAAAATGTCAGCCGGATAAATGGGTGCTGAGAAGGGTAGTAAACGGAGTCAACTCAGAGTTCTACCCTTCCCTGGGGGGAGGTGGGAGACAGAAGGCTTCACTCAACAATGTTCATAAAAAACAATGAAACAGGACATAACTTCCGATGGAGTTGAGAATGCTGGATGCATACCTGTTCCTTGATGACGTCCTGTAGCTGGGGCGACAACATCAGACATGCAACGCTAAATCCGAGGATCAGGAAGGTGGTGAACATGATCCGTGTTCCGGTGGACTCGTTCATCTGAGGGCAACATTTGGAGCAGAGGGCACACGAAGCAGGCCCGCAGCAGCATGCCACCTGGGGAAATAATGTCATTGTTATTGATTGGTTGGTTGGTTTGTTTGGGGTTTAAAGCCACTTTCAAGATTTGTTCACTCACATCATGGCTTGCATGCATATGTACTGCTTGTACTAGTCGGGATTTCCACCAGTTTTTATAGTGCTAGTTCACTTGGACTACCACATGCAGCAGATAGAATATGGATACCCTACTCAGACACAGTATACAGATTCCGAGCCGACCAGTCCTTGCTTTACCCCGTTAATGTTAATGCTGAGGAACAACAAGCACCATTTTTTAAGGTATTTTTGTAAGACGTGACTGGGGATTGAACCTGTGACCTTCCGCACTCTGGGCCAATGCTCTAACCATTATGCCACGGAGCCGGGTAATTGAACATGAGGAAAATAATTTCATAGTGATTTATAACACTTGATCTTAAATGAATCGCATGTCTTCTCACAGTCTCTACTGTGAATAAATAAAAAATTAAAATATAATTTTAGGTTCAGAATATAGAAATGTAATAATATATTCAAATCAAATTCCATGCAAAAAAAAAAAAAATAAATAAATAAAAACATACCATGTGTATCAATGTAGTTAAAAACAGAAACAAATCGTTTCTGAAATATTAAAGTAACAAAAAAATACATATTTAGACATTTATTAATAAAAATTAAGCCCATGAGGGGCTACAGCATAGGTGATGGGCTTAAATACGGGCAGTCCAGGTACTAACATAGATTTAAACTCAAGAATGAGGATCATGAATATTTTTAGCATTAAAATTATAGTATTGCCCTAGGGGCAATTTCAGACCCAATATGTACAGTACCGTACATGATACAGAAATGGGCACAGTCTGACATAACCTACCTAGCCTATTAGGTCTCATTAATCATATCATTATTACATAAAACATTACACATTGCTCTATTTACTATCAATGTTTCAGATGAAGTAAGTTCGATTTTTGCTAAACCATGTACAACAATGTCAGTATGGGGAACGTCCTGCTGCAGTTAAGCAGCTCTATTAGCATTGAGTTCAGACATTCCTATGGTTGAAATGGAGTTTAGAGCAGCTTTTAACTTAAGATTATTTCACTTATATCATGGGTGACATATTATATATGCACTTGCCCTTCTTAAATTAGGCTCCATTTCCACTGTTTGACGGATCCTGTCGCTGATAGGATTACGGTAACATGCATACCCACTCACACACATTTGAACTGATTCTGAGCTGACCAGTACTTGCTTTATGCAATTAATGTTGTGCACCAAACAATAAGGGTACAACAAGTAATTATCGTTTAAAATGTTTAACGTCATAGTAATTGGTATGACACGGCCAGAGTTCAAAGCATGTGCCTCAACCAATCGTTTTCTTGGTGGATACCCTAGCCACTACATCCCCAGGGCACAATTTAGCGACTAATTTAGGAGCCATGGTGATCTAATTTTCCATTTGGCGACCAGTATTTCACTTATTTTAAGTAACTTTGAGGTCTGACCCCGGGAGCAGTGTCAAGGATATTGTGGTACATCTACTGTCTTAATGGGATACTTTAGGTACATGTTCAAGAGTTAGACAACCAGTAACTGTTTTTACTCTGTCATATATCTGTAAGTACAGTACTGTAGCTATCGGAAATTAAAACTGTACCACAAGAATTTAACATGTTTTAAAATATAAAAAAAAGCATGGCCATAATGTCTTCATGAGCATTCAACATGTTAAAATATGTTGGCTACATTATTGAAATCTATACAAAACTCATTTCAGAAACAACATTTTATAATTGGGTATATTAATGTTTCTCTCTCAGCAAGTCTAAAAAAAATAATGTCTCTAACTTTTGAAACAAATTTAAATACATTTAGACATCTCTATTAGTTTACCGTAATTACCCTAATAGTTCGAACAGGAGAAAATAATTAAATTTGTAGCCATTCTATTTATTAGAAAAATACGAAAATTGAAAATGATCGGTGTTCGTATATAATTTAGGGACAACAAAATTAAGTTTTAAAAAATGTTTGTTTCTGTCACTATTAACATCATTCTGATTCTTGTTACTTCGATTAACAAACATGCAAAGCGGCACCAAAGATTTTGTTCCGTATTTTGAGCACCTATTTAAGAAAAAAAGCAGAGTATGCTGTTATTTGTCAAATTAGACATATGAAACTTGCACTCAGTATAGACCATTGCATGATATTTTAAACACTACTCCATTCTTGCCTAGACCAACAGAAGTGAATATAAAAAGCATGTAAAATAGTACTGTGTTAAAAAAAATACCATTTTCAACTGATTCCGATTCATATGTTATGATCTTTCATCAAACACACAAACTTCATATCATTATATTTTAAATGATGTACCACATATGACAATATTGGTGGACGTTTAAACATTGTTACCTCATAGTAATATGAGTGATATCTAAAGAGCTCAGTAGTGCTTGTAAGCATCGGGAAAATGTTATAATGCAATCGAGTCACGCTGTATAGGCCTACTGTTATTTGTCAAGATAGACAGATGAAAATTTGATCATTAAAGACATGATATTTCCCACACAGTACTCATTTAATGCATCTAAAAACATAGCTCAAAAGGAATGTGTTCAATGAAATATATTTGATCGCATTAACATTTTATTCCTCTTGATTAAAATACACAGATAAGCCATACTTATGATCTTAAACAATGTATCGTGTATTAAAATTGGTTGATGTTTATACAATCAATTGTCTACCCATATTATAAGCAATTGCAAAAGACGGTCATTTGACATGAGAAAATTTAAGCACCCTGCTACGGAGAATGGCTTCTTGAAAATTACTGTCGCAATGATAAATAGACTGAATTTCAGATATGGAATTGTGAATGACAGTGAAGAGTTATATATGTACTATCTCAAGGTTTTAAAACAAAAACAAAAAACTAATTGTTTTCAAATAATTAGAAAATTACGATTGGAAAAAAAATGGTCATGTTTGTATTTGTATGGGCGAAAAAAGAAAAAAATTCAGGGATTAATTTAAGTGTGTGAACTATTAGAGGGTTCAAACTATTAGAGAAAATACGGTACACACTACATAATATATCGTTCGCTCACCTAATTCTGGTCAACTCCTATGTACATTCAGACAATTTTAGATTGAATTTGCGCATACAAAAATAAAATATGACGTCATGACTATCGGGGTTACAATAACAAGACCATATCCGTTAGCTTTTTTTTTTAGAAATTCAAGTTAATAACAGTAAGTTAAGGCTATTCATATGCATATGTTTGTTTGTGTATGCTGTTTTAATAATGCAATATTTTCATGATGTTTAAATTAACCAAAACATACACTCATTACATAGCCATTCAATCAAGTCCTGTCATCTGCTTTATTTACATCTCTACTTTCAAATTAAAATAAAATTAGTCACATGATACTTGTCGATGTTTTAATCTATGGCTGCTAAGTTGGAACAATCCTTATTTGTTTTATCGTATAAATGGTCACATTGAACTGAAGTTTCAAATCAATGACAATGTTAAACTATTATTTTATAGGCAATTAGATATGCCTAATAGAGCTACCGCAAAAATGTGACACTATCGGAGTTACAATCTTGACAATTTTGCTTTTCTTCATGACTGTAAATAGGTGACGTTATTCTTGCCTAACTATTTGTACATGCTGAACATAATGCTTGTTGTCGATAAATAATACTACAACAAACAGAAAATAATGTGCAGTTTTAAAGGGGAATGACAACGAATACTGATAAGTGTAACAATTCTTAGATAATGAACGTTGATCGCATGCTATGAACGACAATTTGTTAAGTGACCGAAAACCGGCGACTCAAGGATAATTTCCTAATCCTGAGCTGTGCTGTTGAATACAACTGTATATTTTATTAGATCTAGATGTCTATAATAGCATAAGTATAATAGCATAACTTAGTTTTCTTGTTTGATAGACACATGGACAACAGTGGAACAACAATGTTGTTGAACAAAGAAATTAAAGTTCTAAATCACTATCAGCTGTTTTTGACGTAACAAAAGCGCAGCTGTAGAGCTAATATTACCAACCTGCGATGCACAGCAGCCGATCATTTCTACCAGAGTACTGATATTAGCCCTTCAACATATTAATCAACCATCATTCAAACGTAATAGTAAACACTAGTACAGTGTTTTACATTAAACAAAGTCAAACACGATGCTACTCTGTCAAGTAACTTTGTTTATATTTTGCTGGGCATGCGCTCTTGAAACTAAAGGTGCGTGTGTTCAACTCCCTCGGTAAGCGTAAGGCAGTGAGATTAGTGAGTGCGTTGTCCCCCCGCGTGTTGTTCATAAGCACTCTGAACATCATCGAGTCACTTCCCCTTGATACATAATCTCTGATATGAATACTAGGTTTCCATCGTGGACTACCTTCATGATGTAACATATAAGGCCCATATTTGGTAGATTATGTCTTATTAATACTTTCTCTTCTGGTTTGTTAGAGAATAGAGAATAACCCACGAGAAAATATGTCCCGAGTGAAATTAATGTTCACAGTTCCGAGCTTTAGCTTCACCTACATGTCACCCCGTAGGTTATCACCAGAATCGTTAAACCACGAGGTACATATTTTCCGTAACCACTCGTATCGACAAACAGCTTTATCGAGGGCGAACTAGCAGTCGAAAACGTGTATATTACACCTTAGCACGAGAAACACAAAAAGACGTAATCAACACTGTTGATTATGGAATCGTTATTACATAGTAAATATCCACCACGTATATTAAAGGAGAATGTTATTATATGGCTAAATACAAGCATTTCCATTTAAACAAACATAAAGTAAAAAATCACCTTAATTAGGAAGTTATAGCCAAAATACTTTCCCTTAAAAATTGTTCTCATTTATTCATATTTGGAGCCTCGTTGTGAAATCCGAATTGTGTGACGTCAGTATAGATAGACGTCAGACAATTTGCTATCTAATCATAGAGGACAACGTTGAACGATATGGTATATTGTGTTGCATGGGGTTGCAAAAGTTCTTCAAATAAGACATCAGAAATACATTACTTCACGTTCCCAAGTGACATCACCAGAAGGAAGCAATGGATACACTGATGTCGGCGTGGCGAGCAAGGACGGAAGCCAAGAATATTCACGCTGTACTGTGCTCGCTCCATTTCGAACGGTCTGCTTCCGACGAGGACAAAGAACAACAAAGACTGTTACTGTTAGGATACGAAAATCCAAGGATTAAACTAAAGTAATGTGCGTTTCCAACGGTCATTCAAGAATGGACGTTCACTTCCAATGCTATGCGCACCCTCTATTATTCGCGGGAAAACGTATCTAGATAGATATTTCCAGTTTGAAAATAGGTCACGCCCCTTAAAAAATGCTCGGTGTTCACGTCATCGCTCTAGTCGTTATTTCAGTATGTTTCTGTATTAGTTTAGTGATGATTAACGGTGTTTGACATTAGGAAATAAATGGCAACATGTATAGTTCATAGCAGACTAAAATAGTCGAGGTATTTTAGGATAAAATTACTAGAACGTATGGTATTCGATCGGGATGTTATGTTATTTTCATGGCGCGGCCAGTCATGGGTTCACGCTCATTCTTCATTTAATTTTGAATGTCAGCAATTACATTGTGGGACAAGAATATTACCAAGTCGTGGTTTGGGATTCATTATTAAAGCCAGGACAAAGGTCAGTAAGAACATATTTCAACACGGCAAACTTGTCAAAAATGGCTGTCAGTGCATCTCGGTTTTGTTGACGTGATGCATCTCTGCATATATTCATTATTATTACTATATTATTAGAACTAATCAAACTTGGTTCACTGTCGATACGCTAGTAATGTTAGCAAAAAAATATGATGTATTAATTTATTTTCAGCTAGTAAATAATGCACAGAGTAGATCTAGCTTGGTGATGATGATTTTGAATATAATATATTCGAATAAAGTTATAATTGGTCATACCATTATTTCTATATATTACAAGATTATCGCTTTAAATCTAGACTTCATCATTACAAGAATAATATTTCATCATGTGCGAAATAATAAATGATGATTTTCGGGAGAAAAACCCCACGTAGATTATCCACATTTTCACAGGCGTAATAGTTATGACGATCGTGATCACCACACGAGTTTTCACTAAATTTTATCTGTCGCGAATATCTTTTCAGTCCATAGGTTAAGGATTTACATGTCACTGGTTCACATGTGTTAGTGATTGTATTCGTTCAAAGTCACGTGCGCTCAGGCAATGATAGACAAGCAGTACTCTCCTCTGATTGGTTGAAAGTTGGCCTAAGCCACTGCCTACTAGATGACGGACTGTCAAGGTGTTATCAACAGCACATCGTTGAATACGGAGTAATTACCGCAAGAACGCTCATCATAATTGATTTATTTGGTTGAAAAATGAAAGCCTAGATGTCTGTGGATTCATGAAACGTTTCTTGGTAATATTTTCGATTTTAAATGATTTTTTTTCGTTTTTCGGCTTCAGTTCCACTGTTGCAATCACTCTCTGTCGTGTCACTGTCGTCTTCACGGTGTACTAAGGGCTCGTAGTGTTTCTATAACGAAATGCGGAAGGTTTATCATCAGTGACGTCACATCACGCCTCTACTCATTAATTGTCGGCAGTTTCCGGAAATCTTGGATTTCCGAGTTATTTTTTGGCTAATAATTTACTTATTAGGATGAATTTGTAAATTTTGTTTAAATGTAAATGCTTGTATTTAACCATATAATAACATATTAAATTATCATATTTTAGAAGTGGTCTCCTTTTGCGCTACGGGTGTTAAGGGTTTCCTCGTGTCGTAAATTGAAAAGATGTGATATGAGGAAATAATGCTGAACGCGGCTGATGAATTTCAACCATAAACGAAAAATCGACATATTAAGGTATGAAACCAACAATAAAAAATATAATGAAATTACGTTAATTTGACATCTTTCAAATTGCACCCTAAATTAGTACCCTAAATGAAATCTAGAAGACCAAACACATACTCGACCTCATTATAAACGCAACCATGGTCATTACCGGACAGTCATGGTGGTCGGCATTTCGTTATCATCGTAACCTATTATCGTAACCTATATATAATCATCGTAACCTATCATCGTACCATATCTATAATCATCGTAACCTATCATCGTCAGCACGCTTCATGGAGGGGCCGGTGATAGTGCAGTGGTAGAGCAGTTGGACTTCGGAACCAAAGGTTCCAGGTTCAAATCCCGCCCCGGGGACCCGGCATCAATGTTCGCGAAAGTTACCTTTCCGACGCGATATTGATAGGATGCGATGTCTGTAGAGTGGCAATGCA